>CM067381.1:12274633-12328810 GCA_034510155.1 Eucriotettix oculatus
AGTTACGGGTAATATAAGTGTGAATATTAGGAAATCGTTGCTAAAAATGTTTGTAAGGCCGATAGTAGTTGCGGAAATGTAAAGAATGGAAGCCTTTGAAATGTGCTGCTTGAGGCGAATGCTGAAAATCAGTTGGGTGGATAGAATCACTAACGAGGAAGTTCTAAACAAAATAGGGGAAAAGCGAAAAATATGGAGGACGTTGACCAAGGGAAGGGATAGATTAATAGATGACGATGTAAGACCCGAGGGTCTTGTAAAATTAGCATTAGATGGAAGTGTGTGGGGTAATAACAGAAGAGGGAGGACAAGGATGGACAAGCAGTGAAATTGTCCACCTTAACAGATTTTCGGGCAACTGCTGAACGTTGTGATATTTAATTTTAAATCAATTTTGTGACGAATTTATTAGGCACTAGGATTTCACACACATTTAATTAGTAAATAAGTACAGTACAAGTGAAAACAGTGTACCTCATTTAACATCGTTTAACCAAAATACTGTTTTTAATAGTATAATGGAATATATTCATTGTTCGGCTGTCCATTTTAATTGGCTCTGTAAATATCCTGCGACGATGTTGAACAGACCCGAAACTTCGCAGAACCCTTCCGAATGTGAATTGTTGCTATTTTGTAGCCTCACAAGGAGACGGGAACCGAGGAGAGGAGAGGGAAATATCGGGAATAACTGGGGTGGAAAGGAAAAGAGGGGGAAGTTGCTGCATTATAAACTCAGTAGAGCAGGGCTATAATTCCCAGGCCAATAATTTTCACAAGAGCTCTAGAGCACGAGAAGGAAACTTTTATAATATAAAATGTGTCCCTCTCGAAGCCGTCGCCGGGGCCACTCTCACCCTCACCCTCACCCTCAACTCCACAATCAAATTAACGGCAACGATATTGGATTTCACTGCTCGTTATGAGTGCAAGAGAGCTTTATTAAAATCTTTGCGCAGAAATTAAAATGTGGTTCTGTAAAGAACCACCGGGGGTGAAAAATAACAAAGCCGTTGTTGTGCGAAGGAGGTCAGACTTGCTCAGGACTCAAAGGATGGAATGAAGCAGTAAAAGTAAATGGGTCGAGAAAGTGTCTCCTCAACTCGGGAAACAAGGAATTCGCATTCGCTTCAAAATATAGTAAAGAACCTTCTAACTTCGCTCTGCGAGTCAATATTGCGACACACATATAATTAAGGTTCTACTAGACTCTACATTCAGAAAACACATCAAAACAATTTCTTGTTAACAAGGTCCAAATTTCTATGCCCGATTTTCCCAAACTTTGTTCCGAGGGCTATGAAAAATTTCGATTGATTCTATCTATACTATGGATTATAATAACATGTTATAGTAGTACTTAATAAGATCGTAAGACGAAAATTCCGTTTGCATCATGTCGTGTATTGGGAATATACAGAATAAAACAATTACGATCACTGTTTTATTACTCCGATTTATTCGTGGCTACCACACTAAAGATATTGTCGCAGACAAAGATATTGCACAAAACAAAAAGATTAACAAAGAAAGACGCGATTAACAGATATAACACATCATTTCTAGCGTGTTTCGGAACCGATTCAACAACGTTGCGAAACAAACAAAGCCCATTCCTTGAAGGAAAAATGGGTAACAAAGAACAAGTGTGGAAGCATTTACTCATCATTCTCCAGAAGTAATTATTTTATTCGTCTAAAATATCCACATATTGCCAATCGAAATTGTGATTATTAGTATGTATGTGTTTGGGCACAACTGTGTACTTTTCAATGTCTAATTTGATGTTCCTTGATGCGAGTTTCTAAAGCGCTTTTAGTTTGTCCTATATACAATGCGTTACAACCTAAACAATTAATTTTGTAGATAACATTATGTCTTTCCAGAAATTTAATTTCGTCTTTAATATTTTGAAGTATGATTCCTTTTCCATATTCTGTAGAGGTAATGTACAAGCCTCCGCAAAGTCAGTATTGCTTCTCTTGTCCCTACATTCTTCCTAAAACCAAACTGATCTCCTAAATCGCATTATATTGGACGTTTCATTCTTCTATATACTATTTTCGTTAATGTTTGCACGTATGAGATACTAAATTAATTGTCCTCTGATGTTCGCATCTATCAGCCCTAGTCTTCCTCGGTATGGGTATAATGATGTTTTTGCTAAAATCGTTTGTTATTCTTAACTTATTACTGTAAAATCAGTTATTATTCAATCTAATATGATACTTTTGTGCAAAATAAAATCCAGTGCATTTAGACTAGTCATTTGTATGTGGGCAATGACCAGTAAATCATAGGCTCCAGGAACTCTATTTTTTCTTTCAGCTAAATATTTATATAGGTGAATATTGCTGTAAATGGTAGACGGTAATTACTTAGCACAGAAGAATTCATTGAATGCACTTTGTTGTTTGAAGTATGCAACTGTGAGTCAGAAAAGCTCTTCGGCGACTCGACTCTGGTACGAGATAATGGCTAAGCTTCAATTAACGTCAGCGGTCGACCCCGACCTTATCACACTGTGAGAAACGGGATCTGCCGACGGGAACACAGATTGGACGTCACATCACTTTGGTTTGCAATTAAGCTGGACCCAGGATCATGTGTCCAGCATCTTGTGCGCAATACTATGCAAATAATTCCAATAAGTTGTGTTTTATACTACAGGTACTTGGAATTTCATTAAATCTGTGACGTTCTAATATATTTGACCGTTGATTTTAGATGTTAAATGTTAATTTACTTAAACCACTCGAAGTGAATATGGCTATTATTTTAATTATTTAATGAAATTGCTTGCATTAAGTTATAATATGATAATTTTATTTATATAAAAAACACATATTCTTAAGTGGGGTTCTGCGGGATATTACAAATAAATAAATAATGAAACTAAAAGGGACTATTTTAAAATCTCAGAGTTAATTATTCTTTGGGTGACAATGTGCAGCAGATTTCGTTCACTGGACGAACCTGTTTTGGTTCCATGTCCGTCTGGATGCAGGTTACTATGCGACGGGAACTTCCTTCTTCCTTCTGGTTGAACCTGGTGCTGCCCGTAGAATATTGGATGAACTCATGCTGCCGATGTTGAGCAAAAAGTAGCTTTTCCTCCTTCTTTCCTCTAGCCTTTCTAGTTCTTAACACCTTGTCACTATAGAGCAACAACTCACATTCAATTCTTGTTGCACCCTCCAGCTTATTCCTCCCTTTAAAAATTCGTTCGACTCGCTAGCTTTCTCCTCCATTCCACGTCATCATCAGTTATCCATCTCTATCTCTTCGCCTTTTCGCCCAGACCACACTACACCTCTGTTTCCTAGATTTGTCAATGTCTTCAATTCTACTGACCATTTTTTCGCTTCTAACCTTCACAGCTCAACTCCAAGGGATAACGCTATTCCACGTGACGATTTTCTGCCATTCCTCGTGAGTTCTCCGTCCGGCGCGGGAAATTTTCCATGACACAGGGAACAGCGTCCTTCGGAAATTTTGAAGGTGAATGCTCTTTCAACCAAAAACTAGCTTACCATTATAAACACGCAGACAGATATGTATCCCAGCCGCCAGTGTAAGATAATTTAAAAGTTTACTGCGGACCTACTTGGGATGTGTATACGACGAAACGAGTATTTATAAGTGAGGAAATTTAATAATAATAATAATAATCATATTCCGTAGATCCTGTAAAGAAGCTAAGCTTCAAGGATGTGGAATGGGTCAGGGTGTACATTTATTACATTATTTTATTGTATAAAAGAAAAATATACTTATAACAAATTTTTGTATTATAAACTATTATAAATTACTCTTCTCCGATTCTTCTATAAATTCCTTTATTGAATAGAAGGAGTGGCTAAGCAAAAATGAGCGTAATTCAGTCTTAAATTTACCTTGATTATCGGACAACTGTTTAATTCTGTGCGGCAGTCTGTTGAAGATGGATATCCCTGAATAATGCACACCTTTCTGTGCAATTGACTGTTTTACATTTTTTATACAGTTTATTTTTGTTCCTTGTATTGAAGGGATGAATATCAGAATTATTCAAAAATAAGTGCCTATTTGTAATTAAAAATAACATCAATGAATAAATGTATTGGCACGTCAAAGTGAAAATACCTAACTTTTTGAACAGAGTTCTGCAAGAAGTTCGTGAGGAAACCTGACATATTGCTCTAATAACACGTTTTTGACTAATAAAAATCTTATCTGTTTTTAAATCACTGAAGGTGGACATTGCTCTGACAGCATATGTAGCTGAGCTGAGTTTCTTAAGTAATTGATTAATCTGATCAGTCCAATTTAATTTATTATTTACTAAGAGACCTAAGAATTTAACAGAGGAAGTTTCATTTACATTTTTGCTGTCGTATTTAAGTGTTATAGATTGTAAAGTTGTGTTGAGTGTGTGAAATTGCATGAAATGTGTTTTGTCACAGTTATTTGTTAGTCCGTTCGCATTAAACCATGTTAGCAGGTTAGTTAAATTATTGTTACTTGCCTCTTCTAGCGTGTCTTTGTTACTTTTTACTATTACACTAGTATCATCTGCAAAGAGGATAGCTTTAGAAGTTGAATCTATGGTATTAGGAAGATCATTTATATATATAAGGAATAATAATGGCCCTAATACTGAGAAATAAAGAGAAATTAAAAGTATCGATTTATTGTTTATTGTATGTGCCCGTGAAAGTGATCTCCGGAAGGCGAAGGAGACGAAGAAATTGGATTTCATTCTGGCAAAATAAACTCTTGACTACAGAATCTTTATAACAAAAAGCCACCAAAATTTGCCTATATCTCCCCACGAAATATTACCCAGGGAGAAAGGTCTCACTATATTAAATTAAAATTTGTTCGTAATTCTGTAAACTATTTTAGTAGTAAAATAAACTCAAAAATTTATAAACCAAATTAATAGTAGAAGAATTCAATATAAATTAAATCCTAAAAAAATTAAACAAAATATTTACAAGAAATGGATGTCCTGAACTGACGACCAAAATTAGCGTTTGGTGATTGTAGACCAATGGAAGTTTTCCTCCCCCCTACCTTCGCCAGCTGCTAGTCACCTATGGAAAATGATGAAATATGGCCCTCAAAATGTTGCCACTGACAGGTTTTTCTGACACCGCTGTTCTCACACTGTCACTGGGAACATTCTCGACACGTGGAAGAGACACCTGATACGCAATTTCATCAAGTTCATAGTCTCTGGATACATAGCGCTCTAATGCCCAATTTAATAATATATGTGACAGTATATTCTTAACTTCTTACTTCTATATACAGAAGATTTATCTATAATTTCCGAACTGTAAGCTAGAACAATGAATTGAAAGTACCTTCTGTACTTAAAAGACTTCTGTTCAGGGAAGGAATGGGTTGAGAACAGAACAGAGGCAGTCTCTTCGAATGTCTCTACCGGGTTTATCAGATATATACCGTAATAGACATTAAAAATATATAATTTTTAAAACCTGACACCATTTACTGCAACGTGCATATTTCAACGATACTATTATTTTTATTTGTGACATCTATTTATGGAGCATATGTGAATAAATTTTGTGCTAGACAAACAAAATTTCGTGGTGTACCGATCAGAGCCAATCTATGGTTTCCTAGGAAAGCGGCGTCCGTCAGTAGCGGACGTAATGCTGCAGACTTGACGGAAACGACACATCCAGAGATGTAAAGTTACAACAGCGGCGAGCGGTGTCGGTTAAACAGCAGGTATAAGGGTTGACTGTCTGGTCAGGTAGTAAGAGGATTAATTACATAGTCATCTATCGATGACACTTCGAGAAATTTTATATGATATTTTACTTTAAAATATTATATATATATATATATTAATTCTATGCATCATTACAAGAAAAATGATACCAAACAAAATATACTTTATTGAATTTAAGTGCAACATGTCAACTCTGTTTGATACACAGTTAATGTATATTACTTCGGAAAGTATTTAAATGTTTGTTACTTTTATTATTATTATTAACGTAACTTATAATAAAATAATATTAGGAATACAGAACGTGAATTTAGATTAGTTATTAGTACGCCATTGGACATTTCATTAACAGAAAGATATTTATCTCTTTTATTCACACAGATATGTTTATTTTATACAATGGATTTTTTTGGAAAATTTAATTATTATTATTATTAGAAAAAATATTACAAGATGGAGTAAATATCGCTAGTAAAATTCTGGTGCCCCAAACCCAGTAGACCGTTGTATAGATTTGCTTGCAGTTGTGGTTGCGGACTGCAAATTCACAGCTATTGATGTCGGTTCCTATGGAAAAGAAATAGAGCGAAATAGGGAGAAAGATTAGAAATAATGAATTCAATATACCAGCCCCAAAATCTACCTGGAATGGATATTGCTGTACCACATGGCATTGTTGGAGACGAAACTTATTCTCTCCACGAAAATTTAATGAAACCTTGGGTAATAGGGCGTAATATGTAAAAGTTCATAAATTGATGCTATCGATACCAGTTCAACCAAGAATCAAATTCTGTACAGGGTTAATGTAAATAAAAACCCGGGAAGCCCCATACACACAGAAAGCATATAAATGAATCCATACTTCCCTTGGTCACGACATAACTTGAAAACGACTTTACCGATTTTATTCACCCTTTTTTATGTTTTCTAATATTTAAACAACGTTCTTACGGAAAGAAAAGTTAATAAAATTGGAAAACTTAAGTACGAGAAAGCTACTTCGTTTCCGGGTTTTTGAGTTTCCAATGTAAATGTGCGTTCCCTATAATATTGATCTAATATGCTCGGAAACGGATCAACGAATTGCAATGATAATTTAAAACGTGTACAGCAAGTCGAGTTCATAATCTTCGAGACTGAAGAAGAGAATAGGTAGAGTTTGGAGGCAAACAGAATGGTAATTTCTGAAGCGAGATCTGCCACGGCTCCGGAAGAACCCATACCGTCGGGTTCAGGCGAGAGACGATCAAACAGATGGTTAAAACAAACAATTACCTATGAACGATTGGCGTATAACTTCCGAACGACTCCCCTAGGGGTAGGTGTGGAATTTCTGGAATTTTTATATGTAATAAAGACTCATATTTGAGTCGAAAAGTAGTTCTTGAGGTCAATTACTTTTATAGTGTTTTACCCGACAGTATTTATGTATAACTTCAACCCCTTGTAGCATGTGAGTGGTGGCGGTGGAAATGAGATATATGAAATAATAAACTTTGGGGTCGAAATCGTTGTAAAGGGAATCTCTGTATTATGACATTTAAAATGCGATTTAAATAACAATTCATCCCTTAAGTAGGGAAGAAATTTTATTTTGTCAGAGTACTGAAAATATTTTTAGTCCCGGGAGTATTTTTGACTGTCAAGATACTGGGAGTATATTTCAGATTCATATTGCGACGTTTTCGATGCCAGTTTAGTCATTTGTTGACAAAGAATTAAATAATTTACCTGGATAGTATAAATACATACCCGGGTAACGCCTGGTCTCCAGCTAGTTGAAGATAAATAAATAAACAAAACAGTGCCAAAAAGTTTATTGTTCTGATTATTACAGATCGGATGAATAAAAAAAATTAGTATTGCATTTCTAATTTGTGCAACATATTTTTATTACTTGTATTCAGTTGCTAAGTATTTGTTATTGATTTTACACTGAGACCAATGTTATAAAAAGGTGAATAAAGTAGGTAAACTCAGTAACAAATACAGCTTTCAAATTAAATATTTATTGTAGTCAATACTGTAACCAAGTGAATTACGGCGGAATTTGAAGCTCAGGAATGACACAATAAAGAATGAAATTATGGAATGTACTTGCTGGCTTGTTAAGGGCATGCATATGTATGAAGTTCTTGAGGATGTTAATTGTATTGTGTCCCGGCGACGAAGCAGCCACCATGACGATGTTGCCGTTTAGCAGGCTACGAGCCAGGGACCAATTCAGCTGCGAACGTGCTGGGCTTACGAGGACTCAAGGGTGCTGCCAACTTCAGAGCTCTATTGCTGGATGAGCTCTTGTATAAACTACACTACTCACCCTGAAAATCTCTCCAGAATATGTGCAACACCTTACACAGATTAATTGAATTATATATTACTAATGTATTTCGTTAATTTTTTAATTATAACAAATTATCTTCTAAAACTGTTATTTAGAAAACAAGAGCATACTAATATATGTACTCGGAATTATAATAAATCTCATGAAATATGGGTTATCACTAAAATAAAAATATGTGTTTAGTATTTCATAGTCTTTACATCATGATTCCCTCGACCGAAATATCTTTTATACTGTACTATCTGGAGACCCGGCGTTTCCCGAATAATTTATATTATCCCGGTACATTATTTAATTCTTGGTCAACACATGACTAAACCGGAATCGAAAACGTAACAAATGAATCTGAAATATACTCCCAGTATCTCGACAGTCAAAAATACTGCCGGCATAATAACAGGACTAAAAGTTTTTTCAGAACTCTGGTAGAATAAAATTTCTTCCCCACTTAAGGGACGAATTTTTACTTAAATCGCACTTTTAAAAGTCGTAATGTAATGTAGTGCGATATTTATTTTATTAAGTTCGAGTGAAAAAGATCGATTTATTGAGGTGGAGAGGCTGTGCAGATTCATTCGGTTCCAGACATCAGGAGAAGACTGTTGACTTGTGCTGGACTTTGCAGATGCTGAAGAAGATAGAAGTTGTAAAGACGTACGCTTCCAGGCTTTCCAATACAAATAGTTTAAGGGGGGATCGCCCATTACATTAACTCTGAGTTAAAGGGATTAGATTGCTTCACCGAACCCTTAATTTCCTTGTAAATATTTCCATAATAATTTATTCCCTGTTTAGTTCCCCTATGTAAATAAATTTCCCAATATTTCTAATTCACCTTGTAATTAATTAACCCCCCTTCTACAGTAACAAAGCGACACCCTTTACACCGACTTTGACACCAAAGTTGATAATTTCATATGCCTCCTTTCCACCGCCACCCCTCAAATGCTGCAAGTGGTTGAAGTTATACACAAATATTGTTGGGGAAAACACTATAAAAGTAATTGACCTCAAATAATATATATTTTATACATACATATATATATATAGACTCAAATATTTATTACGTACAAAATTTCCAGAATTTCCACCCCTCCCCCTAGGGGAGTCGTTCGGAAGTTATACGCAAAACGTTAATAGGTAATTGCTACGTTTGACCGTCTGTTTTGTCGCCTCTCACCTGAACCCGACGGTGTGGGTTCTGCCGGAGCCGTGGTAGATCACGCTTGAGAAATTCTCTATTCAGTTTGCCTCCAAACGTTGCCTGCGCTCTTCTTCAGTCTCATTGTCTCGAAGAATATGAACTTGACTTGCGTTACACATACGCCAATCGAAATTTTGACGCCTTTTCTGATCACTAACAATAAATAATACGATGATGAACCTCTTAACACATATCAAAACACATAAAACATACTAAGTTTTCCCTATTGCGAAAAATAGAAATTCGAATGAATGTCAAATTATCAATAATGAATGAACACGTCCGTCCAGTCCAGTGGTTGGCAAAGAAGAGAGAGAAAGAGAGCTTATGATTGCTTCAAGGCAAACCTTATTAGTCGCAGTTGGCTTTGAACAGGGCCCGCTTTCACACGTTTGAAATTTTTATTGAAATCCGTTGAAAAGTTTTGGAAAAATTCAAATGCACGAAAGAAAGTAAGTAGCCTTCTCGTACTTAAGTGTTCTGAAATTTTTCAATTTGCTGGGCAATTTTCTTACTTTTTTTCCGTAAGAAACTTGTACAGAGTATTAGAAAACGTATAAAAAATTATTAATGAAATCGGTTATGGCGTGACCAAGGAAAATATGGATTCGTAATTAATTTTTACTACAAATATCTTTCCGTTTCTCAGAATATAATGTTAAAGTTCTTCACTCAGTCCCTACTAAACCTGTAAACGGCACATTTCAGCATTAATGAATTTAAATTTGACGACTTATAAAACGATAGGTGTATTGAAATTATGCAAAAAGCACTATTTATTTTATTCATTATAAAGTGTCTTTCGTGTCATTTTTAATTATTATTGAATAGCAGCAGAAATAATTAAATTTTCTAGTTGCTAGTTAGAATATTCCAAATGAACACATTGTAACATGACAGGGATTCTTACAAGGTGAACGTAATTGAAACTGGAATTTCAGTTCATAGAGCCGAATTTATGTAGATTAATAAAATTATAAATCCGTACCGATGGTTACGAGCAAGAAAACTCAGCCCGGAAAAATATCGATTAATTTCAGAGTAATTGTACGCAATTGATTGGCTCCCTCTTCATAAAAATTGTAGAACTGTTGAGTTAAATTCGATTCTTAAAAACTTTCTAAATGTTTTTGTATCTATTATTGGTGAAGCAATTCCCATTAAATTAAATCCAACGAATAACGATAAGCCACTAAATTGGATTACGAACGGTTTTCGAATATCACGGAATATACTCTGCTACTTGAACAAACTTAAACAGTCTTCTGCATCTCCTAGATTAATAAACTACATTTAAACTTACACACATGAATATATAACGATTGCAGATAATAAAATCAAAGCTACCTGGAGTGTATTTAAAAATGTGACTTGCAAAGTAACCTGTAACTACAAAGAAATTGCGCTTGTAGAACAAAGTGAAACTTTTTGTGGTAGAGACGCGGCATGCAAATTCAGCTCGTATTTCGTTAATGTTGCAAACTTTATGGCTAAAGATAATTCTGTTCTGCGGTGGATCTGGGAATATAATGTAGAACAGGGGTGTCCAACTGACGGCCCAGGAGGAAATTTCGTTTGGCCACCGATTATCACTACCAATAAATAAAATTGAAGAGTGTCTGTGTGCTTCTCTTGAAACGGCTCGACGGATTTCAATGAAACTTTGAGGGTTTAAAGACAGGAGATTTAACTTAAAAATACGTGCATATTGATTTAAAATTAAATATCACAACGTTCAGCAGTTGCCCGAAAATCTGTTAAGGTGGGCAATTTCACTACCTAGAATATTCCATCCTTGTCCTCCCTCTTCTGTTATTACCCCACACACTTCCCTCTAATGCTAATTTTACAAGACCCTCGGGTCTTAAATCGTCGTCTATTAATCCTCCATATTTTTCGCTTTTCCCCTATTTTGTTTAGAACTTCCTCGTTAGTGATTCTATCCACCCAACTGATTTTCAGCATTCGCCTCAAGCAGCACATTTCAAAGGCTTCCATTCTTTACATTTCCGCAACTACTATCGTCCTTACAAACATTTTTAGCAACGATTTCCTAATATTCACACTTATATTACCCGTAACTAAATTCCTCTTTATCTCTACTATACTTCTACCATCCCTAGTTATTACGCTTCCCAAGTAAAAGGATTCCTTAACTTCCGTCAAAATATCCCTTCCCAATGTAACACCCCTTGTTATTCCACTGTTTCCCATACTACACTCCATTACCTTGGTTTTCCATCTATTAATCCTCATATTGAACCCTTTCTCCAGGACCACGCCATTTATTAAGGTTTCCAAGTCTTCAGATTCCCCTAATACTACAATATCAACGACAACGCGTAGGGGTTTTATTTCTTCTTCTTGCACTTTCCGTTCCAACATACTCCATCACCTGTCCTATATATACGTTAAACAGCATGGGTGATAGACTGCATCCTTGTTTTTCCTCTTTCTTGATTACCGCTTTCTTTCTTTGATCTTATATTCTAATTACTGCTGCCTGTCTTCTGTAGAGGTTATTCCTTTGCTCTTCAAAGTGTGTTCGAGTTCACATTATCGAATGCTTTTTCTAAATCTACAAATGCCATGATAGTACAGCCCTGAGTTTAAAGACTCACTGTATCCATTCGGAATGACCAACGGTATTACTAAAGATATCACGTTACGCAGAATTTAATAAAATTTTATGATATGTAAATAAAATTTTTTAAGACATTTTATAAATGCGATTTGGCGAGAAAACTGAAAAATCAGTTTTCCTGCCTTTCTTTTATATAGCTCGAATTTGATAACTCATAGATTTGAAATTGTCATAAATTTATAAAACGACAGTACAAATCCTTACAAATATATCCGCAAAGTTTAAATAATCTGTGTTTTATTGCGTTTTTTAAATTAATTAATTAGTGGACCTCTACTAACTCTTGAACTGCGCATCGCAGAAGAGTGGGACGAAATTTTTCTTGTAGCGATTGAAAGTCACATATGTGAAATAAAGCTTCAGTGATGTAGCAATGCTACGAAACTTTGTACTAATTTTTAAAAAAAGTCTGCCCGCTGGCCTGCCCACGACCTTTCTCAGCCGCTTTTCTTCGTTGTTTTCCTGGAAATGATATATTGCTTACACTTCTTCATACTGACAAGAGAACGTTCGAGTTGCTGTTCTCCTTTGGCAGCGGACAACTCTTCCCTTATGTCCAAGGGCTTCAAAGCCAGTACTTGAACCTCCCAAAGTAGATGAAGGTGTCTCGGCATGTGAGAACTTTGAAAAATTCCACAAAGAGTATTTTTTTTTGGGGGGGGGGGCGTAACAGGCTACATGAGGGTGATCCTGAAGCAGGCAACTCCCCTTTAATAGCATAGGAAGGGACTTGAAAAGGGGGGATGTGGAAGGTAGAGCAAGGTAGTCCAGGGTTGACTAGGGCCCCCAGGCTGTAGTGTAAGGATCCTACCCGGTGTTTCACCTAAAGGTGATGCAGGGAAAAACCCTAGAAAACCTGCATCAGGTAGGTCGGGCTAGTGGGTACTACTCCTGCGCCCTTCTGATGACGGGAGACTGGATTGCTGTGGGAACGCAACAAACCCGCCTCCATGCCTTGTTCAGTATTGAAAGGCAGTTGGCCGACACCTCTCAAACTGCCCAAGGTCGCCTCAGCCTGCAGGAGTCTTAAATTAGCTACCTTGGCCATGGACCAAGGGGGGAGGGAAAGAGGAAAACCAGGAAGGAGGAAGTAAACCTCCACCTGGCTCTCACTCATTTCCGAGCAGGATATCCTCCTGATCCCAAAACATGCGTCAACTCCACAAAGAGTACGAGTCATTCCGCACATAGATCAGGTTCTGGGGGGAAATGCCTGCAAGAAAAAACTCCCACAGGCACCTCCACAGGCTACATGAGGGTGATCCTGAAAAAGGCAAGTCCCCTTTAATAGCATGGGAAGTGAATTGAAAAGGGAGGTAGAGCAAGGTTAAATTTTCCACCCTCTCAACCCCCGCCTCTAGGTGTAGTAGCCAAGTCTCACCCAGACTGATGCATACCACGTGTTATTCCATCAAATGTTACCAAACGTCGATATGGCGCGGGAAATGTGGAGGGAGAAATGGAAGGTCGTCTAGGCGGAGGAGGTAGGCAACTGATAATCATTTGGGAAATTCAAACGCGCGGACCAAAGTAGCCTTCTCATTGTTAAGTTTCCTGAAATTTTCCAATTTTCTGCGCTAGTTTCTTAATTTTTCTTTCCGTAAAAACCTAGCACAAAGTATTATAAAACTTATAAAAATAGATGAATGGAATCGGTAAAGTCGTTCTCAAAGTTTGGCGTGACACAGTGTAACAATATATACATATACTGTGTCTCAGCGTCTGATTAAGGCAAGTTGACCCAGGGCGGGAAGCAGTTACTATCGCCATTCTAGCAAGTACTTTGCAAGCAGTGTAGTTCTCGTCTAGACACGGTTGGAGGAGGAGAAGTTCGGGTCGCAGACAAACTGTGGTCATAATGGCAATGAGACACTGAACCGCAACAGTAAGTAAATTTGGAGACCACGTTGAGCGTAGATAGAAGGATGGTGGGAAGAACAAATGTGGGATACTCGGACGAGAGTAATCCATTTAATCTCATTGCTCGAAATTAAATCGTTAATGTTATATGGCTTATTCTCTTTTGTAAAATTATCTAGCGATAGACGAGCAGACGATAAATATAATATATCGTAACATTATGCCGCCGTAGTAGGGGCATATGTTATAATATATATATATACGCTTTCTTTGTATTAAAATTTTACCTATATAACTCATTTGCTTAATTATAATGTGTTCTTGTGGATTAATTTTACATATTGCTCTATATTTGGAAACTGTGAATGATAGAGGATACATGAAATAATTGACACGTATTCAATATTTTATATTCAAAGTTCAAGATTATTTGTAGTTTAATTAGAAAATATTCCAACGGGAACACTAATGCTGATAACGGTCCTTTCAAAATCATATACTCATATACGTAACAAATTATAGTCCGTAGGGCTAATAAAGTTAGGTGCTAAATACTGACAGAAAGTATACGCAGAATTAACCAAGTTGTTGAGTGTGTATCCACGAAAATTATGTGTTGTTGTTGTGGTATTCAGTCCTAAGACTGGTCTGATGCAACCTCCATGCTAACCTATCTTGCGCAAGCCTTCTTATTTCCTTATAACTAGCATAATCAACATCCTCCCGTATTTCCTTAGCTTATTCCAACCTTCGCCTCCCTCATCTGTTCTTACCCCACACACTTCCCTCTAATGCGACCCTAGGATCTTAAAATGTGACCTATTAATCTATCCTTTCTCTTGGTCAACGTCCTCCACATTGTTCCATTTTCCTCTATTCTGTTTAGAACTTCCTCGTTAGTGATTCCTTTTCCATATTCCGTTTTAGCCATCTTCATCACTTGTTCTATACATAAGCTAAACTGCATGGGCGACAGACTTTATCCTTGGCTTACTCCTTTCTTGATAACGGCTTTCTTTCCTTGATCTTGGATCCTAATTACTGCTGCCTATCTTCTGTACAGGTTACAGATAACCTTCCTTTCTCGATATTTTATTGCTATGTTCTTCAAATTCATTTACAGTGTGTTCCAGTTACCATTATCAAACTTTTTTCTAAATCTACAAATAGCACAACCGTAGGCCGGCTTTTTCTTATCCTGCCTTCTAAAATTATTTGCAAAGTCTAAATTGCTTCTCTTGTGCCTACATTCTTCCTAAAACCGAATTGATCTTCACCTAACTCGCATTCAATTTGACGTTCCATTCTCCTATTTTAGTTAATATTTTGCATGAATGGGATTCTTAACTAATTTGTCCTGTGCTGTTCGCATGTCTCATTCTCAGTTTTCGTCGGTATAGGTATAATTATGTTTTTACTAAAATCTTCTGGTATTCATCCTCTTTCGTTGGTTTCGCAAACTACAGCCATGATATTCCTTCTTCGCCCGATGATCTTATCAACTCTGCTGGAATGTTATCAATTCCTGGTGCTTTGCAATTGCTCAGGTCTGTCAGCCATGGTCCTGTCAATCTCAGCTTCTTTTCTTCTTCTATAACTGACTGAACTATATTTACACCGTGATACAGCTCATCAAGATATTCATTCCATCTTTCTGCTTTTTCTGATTTAAACAGAATTGACTTTCCATCCGCTCTCCTATTTTCCCTCTCGCATAATGTTTCTTTGATTTTCGTATAAGCTGCGTCTATTTTCCCTTTCAACATGAAATCTTTAATCTCTTTGCGTTTCTCTTGTAGGCAAGCCTCTTTTGCTGATTTGCACTTCCTATCTTCAAGCGTCTGTACTGCTCTTTACTATTTTCATCTCTCACGTTTTTATATTTACCTCTTTGATCAATCATTTGTATTATTTCGATTGTTATCCATGCTTTTGTATTGGTCTGAGCTATTCTTCCTATTTTTCCGACTGCTGTTCTAGTCATTTCTTCCTTCAAGAATGCCCATTTCTCTTTTATATTTGTGGGAGCCAACCGAATTTCACTTCAACACAGACCGAGAGACGACTTGAATTACACCACACCCTACGTCATCACAGCTACAGCTGATCGAGACGCACACTCTGCTACATCGCTGACTACTTATCTCTGCACTGCGGGAGAAGGCCAAGAAGAGAAAATGTCACGCAGCAGCAAAACCAATACATACTAGCCTTGGTATTATATAATTTTCTTGGCTAGTAATACGCAACACAGTCGTTCGCAATTCTTCAACGCTCACGCATCGCATCATTAATCGTGACTGCATCTAAGGGCAATATCGCTTAGCTAATATTATTCACTACACATATTACAAGTTTAATAAAGCATATCTCGCTTATTCGTCATATTCGATCACAAAATAATAATTATTTTTTTCCTCTATATCAACGGAGTCGTGCCGCCATTTGCGTATCTCGCGTTTTATATTTACTCCTTTATCTATCATTTTTATTATTTCTTATGTTATCCATGCTTTCCTATTGGTCCGAGTTATTCTTCCTATATTTTCTTCTGCTGCTCTAGCCATTTCTTCCTTTCAGAGTACCCATTTCTCTTCTACATTGTTTATTTCTCCTTTCCCTATTAATCTACTCTTGATATCTTTTTTTAAACACCGAGGCACCTCTTGTTGCAATTTATTAATTCCCATCTTTTTGATCAAGGTGCAGAAGTCTTTGTCTTCAGCAATCCTGATGATGATATTTAATAATTTTTATTGTCATTATGTTCTTTGCAAGATTTCGATCTATGTTAAATAGAAATAAGGAATACAAAAAAAATTAAATTTTACGATTTATTAACATTTTTTATATCAGTAAAAACGTCTGGAACTAAATGGTTTTTAATTTTTATTATACTGCTATTATAGATAAAGCAATGATTTATATTAAATACAATAAATTTTCTGAAAAAGCAATGTATAATGGTTTATTGTCTTTGTCCGTCATATTTTTGGGTTATTCTTTTTCCATATTATTTCAGTTTGTGTTAACCGCAATGGTTGGTCAAACGGTTTACTGATTTCTTAATTTTTATTTTTTGACAATATTTTATTGGATTGTTCGTTAAAATCATTGTTATTTAAGAAAGTAAATGGTAATATTTATATAAAAGTAAGAGAAACGCAATTTTTGTTAGACAATTATTTAAAACCTAACATAGCATATTATATTACGTATGAAAATATTGACATGTGGTAGTCTTATTAAATAATTATTTAATGCAACAGAAATAAGGTATTGTCCTGTAACGTCTATTATTTTTAAGTACCGTTTATTATCAAAATGTTATTATCATGAGTCAACGTGTTCAAGCCTATGGTGGCAATAGAAAGAATCGCGTCCAATCTGTACAGGTTACCCATGTCATCACACGTTCATATCATTAAGATGAGGTAAATGTAGGTGTTTTGCGTCAGTTGGCAGGTTTCCGAGAGGAACGCTGTTTATCTCTTGCTAGGAGGGTGACGTTGCTGGTGTGGCAAATGCTCAGGCCGGAAGAAGAGCGCTCTAGTCTTTTGTGTTGGACCACGTCTGGATCGATCACGAGCTGCTTCTCAGCTTGACCAATATTCTCGTCCCCTTACACTTCCTCATGGAACACTATATTTAGACTGCAACCTTCAAAAGAAAACCTTTATATTTATCTTCTCTAAATTGCGTTTCAAAGGAGGCGTGATTAAAATTTCACCGTTTATCCTCAGTAAGCAGCATTTTCGGGAGTCGTTTTGACCACGATTCGGATATGACTAACCATACAGGAATTCAGGCCAATCATTTCGGGAGAAATTTGAGAAAACGAGCTGCCCTCATTTATTTTTTTCAACCTGAATATGAATAACTAAAAATTATTTGCTAATTTCTTGTACAGCTTCCTCTTCACTTCTTGTCTAATTTATATGTCGACGTTATATAACGCTATTCAATTGTGTGGGTTTTGATACAACTACTACTAATAATAAGCAAGATTATACTGCTAACAATTACAAATTTATTTCACGTAAATTTTTAATAAGTTATACATTTGTTCCCCGGCATTTATACTGAGCTCTTCGGCTTGGGAGCAGCGGGCTACGTGCACCCGCCACCCGCTCAAGTATGACACTGGCCTAAGAATAGGCTGACAATTGTCGGAATTCGGTCATGTTACGTCAGGTGTACCCCAGGGCTCTGTAATTGCTCCCTTACTGTTTCTAATATTTATTAATAACTTGCCGCTGAAGATCTAATCTAACTTAAGACTTATTGCTGACGATTGCATTGTTTACACTTGAATAAACAGTATATAGGACAAGCAAATTTGCAAAAAGATTTGAATGCACTACATTGTTGGTCAAGAAGTAACAAAATGGAAATTCAATATCAATGAACGTAGACTTTCTTGGTGATTAATTCGGATGAAATGTTCACGGTTAACCAACCGATCCGACTTTTGAAAACACACCGTCATCAGGCTGCATGAAGACTGCGGCAGAAAATGGCCGTAGAAACGTTGTGTTTTTAAAGCTATCCCTGTTGGTTAACCGTGAAGATTTCATCCGTATATCAATATCGTTTACTACATTGCGATCTAAAACCAGATTAAATTACAATATAGGTGGACAAGACGTACCGCAGGAAAAAAAATGAGTTCAAATATGGGGCTCGTGTAAATCACATAACAAGCAAAGCGTGGAATTCTATTCACTTTGTTAACTGAATTGGCTTCCCATCCGCTCTTCTAATGATTTTGCTAATATCTTTCCTCTTAGCTGCGTCTATTTTCCCTTTCATCGTCAATTCTTCAACCGCTTTGCATTTTTCTTGTACCAAGCCTCTTTGGCTGATTTTCACTTCCTATCTATCTCATTCTTCAAGAGTCTGTACTGCTCTTTATCATTTTCATCCCTCGCGTTTTTATATTTACGGCTTTCATTTCTTGTGTTATCAGGCTTTCCTATTGGTCTGAGCTGTACTTCCCATTTTTATTTCTGCTGCCCTAGTCATTTCTTCTGCATTGTTTCTTTCTTCTTTTTCTAACAATTAACTCTTGATAACTTCTTCGAAACTCTGGAGCACCCCCTGTTGTTGCAATTTTTCTAATTCTCATGTTTTTGCTATAATTCCTTCCTTGAGTTTCTTTATTTTCAGACTGTATTTCATAACCAGCAGATTATGTTCGCAGTTTATATCTGCTCCTGGGTACGTCTTGCAGTTTAGCAACTGCCTAACCATTATTTAATCTAATTGGTACCTGCCCCTGTCCCCCGGCTTCTTCCATGTGTCGTCTTCTTTCATGATTCCAAAACCAGGTATTCATCACAACTAATCTGTGCTCAATGAAAAATTCTACTAGCCTATCTATCTCCCCTTTTATTCCTTTCCCCATGTCCATAGTCTCCAACTACATCACTCTCTTTCCTTTCCCATTAATGTGTTCCAGTCACTAATTACTATCAAATTCTCATTTCCCTTCACATAATTAATTATTTCTTCGTTAATTTTCTCCATTTCGTCTTCCTCTGCGGCACTTGTGGGCTTATATACTTGATTAAATGTCGTCGGTTGCCGTTTAGTTATCGTTTAATTGAAATGCAGGGTTATAATTATTATTCCTTAAAACGATTCTACAAATTCTTTTCAGAATGAAATAATTATCTTAGTGTAAGGGAAATCATTTCCAGTAGCTAGGTGCTATTTATTAATTCTTAACAAGGAAAATCCACTTTTGTCATGCCTACCAAATTTTCGTAATATAAACATGCAGGTGTAAATGTTGTAATTGTAAAGTAATTCCTGTTTATCTCTAAAACAATAAATTTGTTGGTTATAACAATGTAGAATTGGCACACAAGACCGACTTCCGCTCATTACGGGCTTCAATTGGATCTTGGATGACGATCATTACTAGAACAAAGGTCCGTCGTTCACAGCCGCAAAATAGCGGAGGCGTTCTCGGGAGAAGACAGGCAATAAATCATGCAATTGTAACGTTCGCGGATTATGGAAAGTTATTCAACCACCACTTAAGCTGTACCCAAACTTGGCGCTTAAACATTTTTAAATAATCAGATATGTAATAATATTAAATTAGTTCAAGAATCTAAAGAGTATAACGGAAAAATAAATTACTGTTTAATTCGTTACTATTTGTATAATAATATCTTTGACGGACAAAATTAACTTTATAAATTAAACTTGATAAATTAATTTGTTACATAATGGAACTCATAACTTGAGCTATAAAACTATTTGCAATATAATAATTTTTCGAGGGGTTAGTTATCATTTTATTGTTAATAATTTATAGTTTTACAAATAATTTAACTAAAATATGAACATTTCGACTACAAGCTATTTTAATTTTATGATGTGAATAGCGCCAAACGCTGTAATTTATTACAATTAACAGACTAATGATATTTATTGATGAGAGGTTGAATTAAATCTATTAAGGGAAACGGGGACTGAACTTCCTGTAAATGAAAAACTACTGAACTGAAATTTTAACTGACTGTTAACAACACACATATGTAGCAATGAACGAAATTTTGTTACTGTAAACTTATTTTTGTTGGGATATTTTGAAAATTATTTTCAAAATTGGGCAGTTTTGAAAATATTCCTTGCGTTACATACTTGAATATAATTCAGCTTTTTTACATTAATATGTAGGAAAGACCATTTCTATCAGTTACCAGTATTATTTTTGAAATTCAATATAAGTGTGGGGAGAAAATAATTTTTTACTAAGCGTTTCATGCGGTTACTTAAAAATCGCCACTTTTTATCACTTTGCACATTTGTTTCACCTAAACTACTTGAACAATTCAAAACATAATACTTGTATTTAAATGTATACACAATTAAATTATGTACAAAGAGAATGAAGACATATATTAACATTTGTGACACATAAAAGGTTTTTGATAGCAGAAATAATGAGGCTGAGAAAAACACATTTTTCTGACGAAATTAATAATTTATTAATTTAGAATCAAAACCTTTCAAATTGATTCTGAGCCTTTCAAAATGACTGAATCGAATTAAAAGTTTGACTATATATTTAATATATTGCAAGACAATAAGTAAACAGGCTTTAAGATAAATGAAGGAATATTAACAATTTTAATAGTCACATTTGTATTCAATATATAAATAGAATATTTAAAAGAACAATCTCTTTTCTGACAATATAATTCCTCATACGTTGACCAAATTTATTTATTAAGCACAAAAGTCCTTATTTTACATACATAATACCGCGAAGATTCAGCATCTTAATTGAGCGAAGAAATTTTATGGTATATTAAATAAGCACAGACATAAAAATATAGATAAACAGTCTAATAGAATAGTTGCATGTGGAATGATGCTATTTTAGTTTGAAAGTATGAAAAAGCTGTTATTATATTCTCCACACTACACTTTATTTTAAAATAACTAGGAATTCATTTATATTAGCCCAATAAATGCGTGATTTTACTAACAGCGACAGCGTCACATTTTTGGAAATTCACTCTTTTACGCACTCTACTTATGAGAGCTGAATTTCTTCATAACCACCGGTGTGACTCATCGTCTTAATATTCGAAATAATACGTCACATTATGGAGCCGAGATACACATTACTTGGTAAGTTTTGAGGGGTGTATGCTTCGGTGACGGAAACGTGGGGTATTCTGTAAGAGTTGTTGGATGATAAAATTCGACTAGTCGGCCAGCTGCCCATTCCCCATCCCCCCACCGTTTCCTCCTCAAATCTGGTCGAGGCGTGGAGTCGTGTCAAGTCTCGAGTACTATAAGATTAGCGAGAGACAAGCGGCAGGCAGCAGGTAGCTATAGCGGTACCGCTCACTTTAATGTTCCAATTTAATTCAATGGGTTCGCGGTTCGACTGACTACTAAAAGGGTGAGCGGCAGAGCGGTACAACTCCCGCCGCTCAACTTACCGCTCACCCCGAACATTAATTTTTTGCCCCTGCTGAGATGCAGGGATTATAAAAAAACTCTCGGACCCAACTGAATGCACAAAAAAACAGGACGAGGCCAAAGTAATTTCCGTTAGTAAAAAACCATTTAATTTGTTTATTAAATGTTAAAAAAGAAAGGAAGAAAATTAGTTTACTTTTTTATATAAAAATTTTCGTTACTATTGAGAAATCCGTGCTTCGAGAATATTAACAAATTAATACGCGAAGGAAGTGTTGATATAGTGATTTAAAATCATAATTTATTGATTAATTTTTGGAAGGAAATAGCGACGTATGACTTTACAAAACAACATTTTGTAACAGACGCACTATTCTTGTGGGTGCATTACGACTTCAATATTATAGTATCGTCAAGAAAAATGTTGATGGCAGTAAAAGAAAAATATAGGTCATAAAACGTTGGTACCCTCCAATAATTAATTATTTAAATTATTTATTATATTTAATGAGTATAGAAAATAAAACTTGTTTTCTTGTCTTATAAAAAAATTGTCAAATGAGTTTTTCCTGTCACGACTAGACTACGCCTATCTTCGGCTTTAAGTGATAAAACTTAGAGGGAATGTTAATAGTTACTTAAAATATTATTTTAATATTTATTATACATTCTCGTATATTCGAGAAACCTATATTAGTCATCTCTTAAATTTCTAAAAAGATGGTGATACTCCTTTTTATGGGATAAACTCCTAACTTTCTCTTGCCTTCCGTTAAAATTCGTTTCTATAAAAGTCTACTATTGTCACTGAGCAAGAGAAGCCTTGCTACTTCACACGACGACTCCACGACGAGGAATGCAGGACGAGGCGGCATCGCTCACTACTCTGCCACTCGGAGTCCCACCGCTCACCGCTTGCCGCTTTTATCGTGCCCGAGGCCTTAGTTCCCGCTACAAACTCTGTCTACCGTTATCAGAAGGGTATGGATGGTAGTACTTTCAAATGTCACACCTATCTAATTTAGGTTTACAGCCCTTGGGCCCTAATCAACTATTTTACTACCTGGTTCTACCTTTCACATCCCCGTTTTTTCAACTGTGCCTATCATATTTTACACACGGCACCATTTACCTACGGCACAGACTCGGCCGCCGCTATTGTTACGCGGTACAGAAACAAAGGCTACTCCAACAATACAAAACCTTTGAAAGCGTCTCATATGGCGACACTATACTCCACGTTCAAAAGTCCAATTAAAACAAAATATTAGCATACGAAATTAGCGGAGGGTAATTAAATAATTTAAGCACTGATAAAATTATAATTCAACTATATTACAATAAATTACAAAAGTAAATAATAATCTCAGTGTTATGAGAGCATCTCGTGAAAGAAGTAAGCAAATACTGATAGAAAGAAAAAAGATATTCAATCAGATTTGTAATTAAAAGAAAGAGACTAAAATGAGCAAGGTTTATATTGGTATGATTTGCTACTTACCCCAGTCAATTTGGCTGACCTTAATACTCCTCACAATCTCACATTCATGACAATCATCAAATATATTCCAACAGATTTCAGCTACTCAAACATTTACAACACTTATAGTTTCACAGCACACTTGTTACATGTTGATCTAGTCTTCGTTCACCAACCTTCTTTTATAGACAAAATTTCTTCGTCTCTATTTTATTTTCCAGCTTAATCTATTATTTAACAGTTCCTCTTTCTGCTTCCCCATGCTATCCTTCATGGTCCTATCTCGCCAACATCTTAATAATGCTTGTTCTCCAGTTTACGTACCTTATCTGTTACTTTACCCGTTTATTTCTTCATCTCCTCAATATTCTTATTTATTTCCCATTTTACCTCAAGTCTAAATTGTTCCAGCTGTTTTTCTACATTTTCTGCTATTCTTTTACGTTCTCTTTACATTCTAATTTCATCTGTGCCATATCAACAATGATTTTTCCCATATCAGCTATAATTTAATCAAATTTTTCACCATTTTCCAGCTGTTTACTTGTATCAAGTCTCAAAAGTCCAATTAAAACAAAATACATCTTAAATCAATAAACTGTAAAGCTAAAAATAATGTATTATAGGGCCAATCCAAGCCAACTGGTCCAGGAAAAAGGAAATGGGTTGCCGCACCATATGATGGTTGCCTTGCTTAACGTGTAAATGCATGGAAATTATTGAGGCTCGAAAACTGTTTATTCTTGGGTAAACAAGCCTACGAAAATGGAATTTTATTAATTTGGAATCGACAACTTCATGGTACACAGAGTACATGAAAATATAATATTAAGCTAATAAGTATGAAATTAACTTGTAGGCCTGAATGTACTGAACACGATGCAGTTTATTTGAAAAGGATACGTCAAAACAGTCGATAACTTAGAAATTCGTAGATACCTGCAAACGCGAAAAACCGGCGCCAACAAAAGCGGAGGCCATTTTTGAACCGGACACAATTTAAATGAAATAAATTGAGTTATGAACTGCCAATACATGAGGCAATGTAAAAAAATTATTTTTTTCTAATATGGTGTGGCAACCAATTTCCTTTTTTCGTGGACCACTTGGTTTGGATTAGACACCAAGAGGATACGACTTACATAGCCTGTCTCTTAGAGGAAACATACCTCGTTTTCTTCTTATATATATAAGAAATTGTTGGGTCTTATTACATTCTGAAACAGTAATGATGAATCTTTAATGCATTCCTTTTAAAGTAACCGTATGTGAAAAAATATAAATATTTAGTCGAAAGGTCAAATAATTTATAATTGAAACTAAAGAGAGACAGATTGTCGGCTGTTTCAACACTTCCGTCAATAGAAACGGAAAGAAGTTCTACATTTTGCATGTACGAGAATGTTCCTTAGACATATATTTTGGACACAGAGAACTTTTGGAAATATGGCATGGTTAACGTTCGGTCCCTTAATTATCTGGTGCCAGGAATTGCATTACTCGCATGTCATTAACTTACGGAGTTGTTCACATTTTTAACTAGCTGGAGAACTTACCTGATGCAGGTTTTCCTACATCTCTTTTGGTGAAACGTCGGATAGGAACCTTAAAACACAACCCGGGGGCCCTAGTCAATCCTTGGCTACATTGCTCTACCTACCGCATCACTCCATTTTCAATTCCATTCCTATCCTATTAAAGGGGAGTTGCCTGTTTCAGGATCACCCTCATGTAGCCTGTTAACCCCTCTCCCCCTTCACAAGAAAAAGAGACCGAGCGTTACTCGGGTATTTATTTAAATTATCCCGGTACATTATTTAATTCTTGGTCAACACATGACTATACCGGCATGGAAAACGTCGCAATATGAACCTCAAATACACTCCCAGTATCTCGGCAGTCAAAATACTCCCTCCCGGTGAAATAACGAAATATTTACAGTACTCTGGTAGAATAAAATTTATTCCCCCTCTTAAGGGATTAATTTTTAATTAAATCGTATATTAAAGGTCACTATATAACACAGCGACCCTATTAACACCGGTTTCCACCCCAAAGTTGATAATTTCCTTATTTTCATATGACTCATTTTCACCCCCACCCCTCACTGCGAGTGGTTGAAATTATACAAAAATACTGGAGGGAAAAACACTATAAAAGTAACTGACCTCAATAATTCGACTCAATGAGAAATTATTACATATAAAATTTCCAGCAATTCTACCCCTACCCCCTAGGGGAGTCGTTCGGAATTTATACGCCAAACGTTCATAGGAAATTGACCGTCTGTTTTGTTGCCTCTCGCCTAAATCCAACGGTATGGGTTTCTTCCGGAGCCGTGGTAGATCTCGTTTCAGAAATTCCCATTCTGTTTGCCTCTAAACGCTCTTCTTCAGTCTCATTGTCTCGAAGATTATGAACACGACTTGCTTTACACAGACGCCAACAGAAATTTTGACGCCTCACTGGTGGCATTTTTTTATCACTAACAATAAATAACACGATGATAAACCTCTAAACACACATCTAAACGTATGAAAACACACTCAGTTTTACTGTTGTGAAAGAAACGGTAATTGAATACGAATGAATTTCAATCTATCAATACAATATGCACACGTCCTCCGTTTAAACTGATGTAATTAAAGTAATGCTCGACAGCGAGGGAACCGAACCAAAATTTGGATAACTGACAGCGGTCAACGATCGAAAGGTTTTTCCACGCTAGGAGGAGTTTTAGTTTCGCCGTCGTAATTTAAAAGAGTCGGCAGATAGATGTTAAAGGAGCATGAAAGTGTGGAGCAGAGCAGCTGCCATATACTAAAATTGAAGTTTCTGAAAGAGCGACCGCAATATCACATAAATATTGTATAGTGTATGCTGAATCGCAATATTGGACCATATTGACGTCGTAAATTTGAAAATTTAAGCCGTGATTTAGCCAGCAGCGTTAGGATCATACAAGAGGAGTGAAGCGACGTATAAATTGCTGTATGGTGGCGCAAGTGTAGTAAAGGTGCACGCCCAGGGATTTTGAAGAGGAAGTTTGTCACGTCCATAAGACTAAACGATTGTTACATTGCTGGGTCGTTTGCCTAATACAAAAGGAGAAGTATGTAAAAATAAAGATTATGTAATCGTAGCAACATTCATGAGCCATCAAAATTTCGTTTGATATAATTAAATCATTAAAGGTAAATCAATAACATTTTATTGTAACACTAATGTGATGTCGAAATTATAATATTAATTGTAAAATTTGAAATAATTTACTCATTGATTGTTAACTTTTGATAATATTACAACTTGGGCCAATAATGGAGTCTGGCGAGACTCGAGCAGTCGTCATGGGGTAGAGAAAGGAGAAGGATGTGTCGGCAGTTTCGGACGGAGAAAGACCACGCCCTGTAGTGATAATTTTTCTCATGTTCTGAAATGGATTAAAGTGATTAAAATCCACTTTTTTGGTATTCTTATTAAAAAATACCTGGCGCCCAAAAAGCATTTAAATCCTCGAATACGGAGGAACGCCGGAATCCGCTACATTTGGCGCCGCAGCGTTGGGGCCCGAACAACGTGGTTTGGTGAGGACGACTACGTGGTACCCTAGAATTATACGACGACTGAAGAAGTGGGAGGCGCTGAAAAAGGAACGCTGGGGAAGAGAGCTGATCTACGCATAGCTGAGGGGTCCTGTGACCGCTGCGTGGATTTCGTCGAGAAGTGTGTGTTGTGTATTTTGTTAAAATGGAAGAAGTGCAGGAGGCTATTACGTGTGAAAGAGTAGATGAGAAGGCAGAGGACGCTATGCTCAGGTACATAATAAGATATTTGATGAAAAATGAGGAAGTTCTTGATGACATGGTTAATAGTATTATGAAAAAAGAGGAAGTTCTTGATGACAGGGTTAATGGTATTAAGGAAATGCAGGCAGATGTATATAAGGAGGAATGTGTAAATAGTAGTGATAAGCAGATAGAAAATATGGTAGAAGTAGAGCGGTGTGTAGATACGAAGTGCAGTAACATAGAAAAGAATAGGGACTACAAAAAAATCAAATAATACCAATTTTGGTGAATGGGAAAGAATTATTAGAAGAAATTGAGGATGAAGGGGAAGAGAAATCATCTGACCATGAATTGTTATCTGTTGATATTGACATTGAGAGAGCCAAGGAAATAGAAATAAAACTACCATTGGGGGCTAAGGATGGACCAAAACAGCAAAGAGATCATTTGTTAAAAAAGGAGAGTGTGGTTGCTGTAACAATAAAGGAAGATCTGATGCGGAAGGATCGATTTCATAATGTAGTTGCAAATAAGTTTAAGAAAAAATTTAAACGTGTAGAGCATCAGATGGAAGCTGATAAGTGTGAAGGTAATGCGAACGCATTGAATAAGCAGGTTAGGGAACAGCTGATTATGTTTGCAAACAAAGATGAAATAGTGAAATGTTTTGTTAATAGATTTAAGAATAACTCCCGAAAAACGTACAAGAGAAAGGTACGTGGGAGAAACATTCATCAAAAAACTGAGCGGAACTTAATGATTAGCGAAAAATGTGCTTCTATGTCTCAAAATTGTGCATCCTATGGTGAAAACAGAGTAGGAAGAAAGTTATGGAATAGGGGTGGATGTGGATTTCCTTGGAATCCAGGTGGAAAAACTGAATGCGGTATTCTGTTAATGTCAAACTAATAAAGATCAGATGATACATCATATTCAGCTGGCAACAATTAAAATAAATGTCATATGAACTGTCAGAAACAGCTGATGGGATGTAAAATTTTAGGTAATAACATTGTAATTAGTTATAAGAAACAGATGTTCTGTTGAAAATTTTGCGACGTGCGTTAAACAGCTGTTGTATAGAGACAGTTGACTATAGAAAAATTATGGCCAAAGTAATTTTGGATCTTGACAGCGAACAGCTGGAAAGACAGCAAACAGCTGATTACAGAGTTCTTAAAGAAATTGTTTGGGTTGAAGTTATGTGGTTGTAATTAAAGTTAAGGGTTTGTCCGTGATTGGTTTATAATAATTTTGAATTATTTAATTGAGGAAATTGTATTTTACTGGATGTTTATGCTGATGAAGGATTGAATGGTACGTCAGAAAAATTTGTAATTAATTTATGAGTGAATTTTTGTAAAACCTAATGTAATTTTGACTAAGGGCGTTGGTCAGTCAAATTGTTTACGACTGTGTTTCAGTAAGTGTCATTAAAAAATTGTACAATTTTTTAAATTCATTGGGGGCGGGGATAATGTAACATGAAAAGTTACACGCAACAATGCGGGCCAGCTTGCGAGTTGCAATTGTCGCAACTCGGGCCAATAATGGAGTCTGGCGAGACTCGAGCAGTCGTCATGGGGTAGAGAAAGGAGAAGGATGTGTCGGTAGTTGCGGACGGAGAAAGACCACGCGCTGTAGTGATAATTTTTTTCATGTTCTGAAATGGATGAAAGTGATTAAAGTCCACTTTTTGGGTATTTTTATTAATAAATACCTGGCGCCCAAAAATCATTTAAATCCTCGAATACGGAGGAACGCCGGAATCCGCTACTATATATATATATATATATATATATTGTAATATCCTTTTCAGGGGATAAGACATTAATTTATTAATTGAACAAATTTTAATCAATTTGAAAATTTTATATTTATCAGTTTACAGTGATTACATGAACCAATATCTCAGGTGATTTTGGGTCTCTCGAGAAGTGGAGTATGCAGTTTCTGAAAATAGAGAAGAAATCATTTAAATTTATTCAATCAGCACAATGAGCAAGTTTCACAGCTTTTAAGAACTTACCCACAATTACTGGGCCTACAAACATTCAACTTCACGAATGTTTCCGCGTCCCTCTGGAGTCTTGCAAGTTTGTTACACCGATGAAGGTAGTATGAACCAGGTCCAATTCATCATTTGCTCTCTCCTATCTCTCCGCAACTCATCTGCTATTATTTGAAACTCATCTGCTTTTTGCAAATAGCTGACAGATCCGTCGTCCGTCCTCTCCGCAACTCATCTGCTTTTCATCTGAAACTCAATCCGTCGTCCGTCCTCACCGCAACTCATCTGCCTTAGCGAGCCTCCCAACGGCTCCCTTTTAAGTTCGCAGCCCGCGAGTTCCCCGCCATCGGTTTTCTCACACAATTCCGGGGTCCCCCGCCATCGGTTCTTCACTAAATTCCGGGGTCCCCCGCCAGCGGTTTATTTCACAAAATTTTGGGATTCCCCGCCATCGGTCTTTTTCACACACCACCATTTTTTTGCACACGCCCCGAGGGAGTTTCTCGCGGGGGATCCCCATCGGGGGTTCACCCGCTTTCAGCCAATTCGACATAGTTGTTGGCCT
This sequence comes from Eucriotettix oculatus, assembly GCA_034510155.1. Classification (NCBI taxonomy): domain Eukaryota; kingdom Metazoa; phylum Arthropoda; class Insecta; order Orthoptera; family Tetrigidae; genus Eucriotettix; species Eucriotettix oculatus. The sequence goes on from CM067381.1 coordinate 12,304,229, forward strand.
CGCTTGTCGCGCACAAAACTTCTTTCGTTGTAGGCCGAACTGCGCCCCACAACGCCACAATACAACCAAAATCCGCGTTTTTTTATTACATTATATTGGGTGTTTCCCAAACTGTGTTCCGCAAAACGTTCCGAGTGATTCTATCTATACTATCGATTATAATGTCCTGTTATACTACCACTTCAGTTCGTGAGACGAAAATTCCGTTTGCATCTACCGGGAGAAAATGGAATCATTTCTCACAACATTCTTTGTTTCTAGCTTGTTTCAGAACAGATTCAACAACGTTACGAAACAAAGGAACCCTATTCCTCGTTTCCCGCCACAATAATAAACATAGGTAACAATGAACAAGTGTGGGCGTGTTCTGTAAACTAGAATCCTGTACGAGTGAGGTAGAGATTGACACAGCCCTGGTTTATAGATATTTCTAGGTTAAAGCCAGGAAATTACATTTGAGTATTTTATTTAACTTCTATGGCAGCAAATACAGCAACATTATACACCTTTGTTTGTAGAATGTAAATTACTCTCTCAGCAGCATCTAGTACAGCCTGTTCTCAAACGGAGGTCTGAACGAAAATTTTAGTGGTTTGCTAAAAATAATTTATATTTTTGTTGCTAACTAAAAACATATGGTCACAAAAGTATGTATTAATTTTCGTATTTCGGAGGCTTTCGACATATTGTCGTAGCTATCGATTTAAAATTTGTCTCCTTTTTAGTAGATATTTCCCCGTTTTATAAGACATGTCTTGTTAGGTTAACTCAAAAAGCAAGCGGAGCGAATGAGGATGTGAAATAGTTTTTAGAAAAAATGCATGTGACAAAAGATATCCACAGATTTGAAAAGTGTTAATGAAGCCGTGAAAGTGATAAATTATGTAAAATCAAAACCACTTCAATCCTGATCAAGTAAAATTTTGTGCGATGAAATGGCTAGTGAACGCAAAGCACTGAAGTGAGATGGTTATCCTCAGGAAAAGCACTATTACGACTTTTTGAACTTCGAAGTGAGTTGCTAGTCTTGCTGAAAGCACAAAACAATTCAGGTCAATATTTTGTTGAAATGCTTCATGGTTGATAAAACTGGCAGATATTTTTGCGAAGTGCAACGTGCAACAAATAAAATTGAATATTTTGATAAAAAAAATACAATTTTGGATTTCATAAGTGGAATCCAATGATTTTGTTTTCCTACCTTATTGAATGTTTGAATGAATTAAATTTTAAAGGAGATGATGAAGTTTCCAAAATGTAATACATAACTTGAAATCAACTCTTTTACAATATTTTCCGAAAATAGTAGGGCGATTCCTGGGTTCAGAATACATTTGCCGTGACAGCTAAAGCAGTGGTTTTATTGCAAGGAACTATAAAAATCTAACTTATTTAATCAGTGACTCTAATTTGAAACAAATTTGGGCGAGTTTGTCAGAAGAGTAGCCCAATATTTCAAAATCAGCTTCAGTTTTCATTAACCTGTTTATACGAAGCGGGATTTTCTTATTTTGCTGCAACGAAGTCAAAGTGCAGAAATAGGCTCGACGTCACACCAGTTATTAAAATTCAATTTAAAATATTTTGTCTGATATCAACAAGATATGCCATTCACAGGTCCAAAATCATCAAAGCCATCAAGTGCTTTGATTATATTATATTACAGTTTTATATTTCTGTTCGAATGGTGTATGGGACTGTGAGGAATCAAGCTCTGGAGGCCGCAGCGTCCTCTAGCTGGTGGACTTGCTACTGAAGGAGAAGGTTGGTTGGCCCTTGAGCAAGCGTTGGGGAAGATTGATCGACTCCGCAGTTGGCAACTTGCAGCTAGACGCAGCCTGATTCCCTGCGCACATCGTGTGTGGCAGCAGAGTCCATCGTGGCCAAACCGCAGGCAATTGGAGCACTGCAAGTGCTTTGAAATGTTCAACTTGACGATAAACATTGGGATTTGAGAAAATAGGATACGTCAAATATAATATTACAAGAAATATAAAAAAGTTTACAATTAAGAATTGAAGGACAAAAAGAGGAAAGATAAAATTCAATCTTCAATTTTCAGTGGACGGAGGAGGCAGCAGAAGATCGTGCGTAGGTTCCCGTCCAACATGAAAAAGAAAATAAGTCAGCAGTTCAATTCTAGTAGAGTATAGTTGTAAAATAATAGAAGAATTTGATAAGACACCAGCAAACTGTTTTAGTCCTTCCTATCTATGAACTCTTTCACTGAATAATACGCTCCATTCATTAACAGAGATTTACAACTCTTTATAAATATTTTTTGAACCTTTAAAGCTTTTATTTCTTCCGGAAGAGTATTGTATACCGGGATAGTGAATGCTTGTTTCAATGGCTTGAACCGTTTAGACCAGTGATGGGCAAACTTTTTAAAAAGGGGGCCACATGAAAGGAAAACAACTTTGGGCGGGCCAATGTAATTTAGAGTTGAAGTGACGTGAAACGTTATACTCTTTGTAGAGTGTTACAGTTTCGTTGCAGATGAGGCATAGTGTTGTAGCGTACCTTTCAGAAATATTTAAGATTTTACACCATAAAATATTTATTTATTTATTTTTAAATTGATTTACGAAAATTTAAAAAGAAAAATATTTTCTTGCTCGCTAAATATGCAAAAGTTCTCTACACTTAAGGTTTGCCGTGGGGTAAATAGGCTATCAACGAATTCTGCTCAAATTAATTGTCGCAGAACAATCTTACCGCTATCACGTGGCCCGCTCCTGCACTCCTCTTTCTTCATCATCACCTAACCTCTCCCTGGATCAGTGATCGTTAAAAGGTTCATATTGGTTCCTACTTTTATGCTTTTATGCGAGAACCATTCAGCAAAGCTTTATCCCTCACTTCAGCATAGGGTGAACGGGGACAGTTTTCCTAGAACCTTTGAACCATTAAGCGAAGGAGAATGGGAGCATTCCTTCGTACCTGAGACTATGCGAATTCCATTGTCTATGGTTTATTCTTAAACCCAGAAATGATATGAGCCAGACGCACGTGTCTAGCTGCTGCGCATTCATATCTACCAAATTTATCAATCTTACCATTATTCTATGTAATCATAAATCGGACTACAGTGGTTTATCCACAAAAACTATGAAAAAGTAGTTGCAAATCTTTGAAAACACGATAATAAGAATCAAATTTACGTTTCATAGATAACATCTTAGGGATAAACGTTTTTCAATATGCAGAGTAAAACAAGAAAAGCAACAACGCTAAGACTGGCCTGACTCAAGAAACGTTTTTCGATACATTAGCCACATTTGAGAGGGGAGCAACTGTGAGGAGACTCCGTTGCCAATTTCACTCTTCGCTACAAAGTTGCCAGCAGCCAGTGCCTCTCACTCTCAACATACCATTCCAATATCTGGGTTAAGTCAATAAATTTGCATGTCGTCATTGATACAAAACGAAAGAGAGGAAGAAAGAGGAAAATATTTATTTTTCTTACAGCCTGTATTCTTTTGTTATTCGTCAGATTAGGAATAATGTTCCGCGGGCCGGATACAAACATTTGAAGAGGCCGCTTCCGGGCCGCGGGCCGTATTTGCCCATCACTGGGGAAACAGTGATCGAGGAGACAAACTGTAAATACCTAGGCATTTATTTTAACAGTAAGCTGGGGGCTGGTAAACTATGCTACAAGGAAAGCGTGGAACACCTTGCACCTTGTCCTGAGAACACTCAACAAGGGGAATGCGAAATCTGAAGAGATGGCATATTTGTCATTATGGAATATGGTGCAGCATGCTGGGATTCGTACAGGATAGGTCAAATAGAATCCTTAGAAAGGGTGCAAAGAAGGGCCGCAAAATTCGTACCAATAGGACCTGGGCACTCCTCGTTGTTCTGAAGAGTGGACTTAGCTCCAATGTAGTGTATTCAGTCCTAAGACTTGTCTGACTTATCTTACGCAATCATTTTCATTTCCGCATTACTACCACATCCTCCCAAATCTACTTAGCTTTCCCCTTCTGTTCATACCCCACACACTTCCCTCTAATGCTAATTTTACAAGAACCTCATGTTTCAAGACGTGGCCTATTAATTTATCTCTTCTCTTGGTTAACGTCCTCCATATTGTTTGCTCTTTCTTTATTCTGCTTACATCGGCACTGACATACGCTACTCTATTACTATATGGGGCTAGCCCCCAAAAAGGGAAAGATGGGACAAAAGATTCTTTGTTCGCACAAAAAGCAAACACGTTTTGCTGAGAATGAAATGTGATAGTCGCTGAGAAGACTAGACGAGTCCAGAAGAGCTGCCGCTAAAGCTATGGTTTGTCCGTCAGTAACGGACGTAATGCTGCACGTTTGACGGAAACGTCCAATCTGGAGATGTTATGTTAGAAAGACGTTAACGCTGCAGGTATAAGGGTTGACCGTCTGAGCAGCTAGTAACAGGATTAATTACATAGTGGACTTGTATCGATGATACTTAGAGATATTTTATATGACGTTTAACTTTAAAATACTATTAAGATATCAATTCTACGCACCATTACAAGAAAAATGATCCCAAACAATATATATTTTACTAAACTTCTAAAACTATTTACTTTATTAATGTTAGTATTAGCTTTTACATTGCCCAATTCATTAAAAAAAGATAAATTTCCGTTTTATTTACGTTGTTAAGTTCACTTCACACGAGGGAAACAATTTTTGAAAATTTAATAATTGTAACAAAAAGAAATGAGTCTTGAAGAATGGAGCTATCATAGATAATATTAATGGAGGTGAGAAGAAATACCAAGTATACGCTTGCCCAACGACCTGAAAGGTTACCTGTTGGTATTAGTTACACAGGTTCAATTCTTCAAATCCTCATTACTTACTTCTGTCGATCAAACTTTTATTTTATTGTGTTCTATACATATCGATTCTACGCCCAATAACAAGAAATTATAATTAACAATTGATCAAATTATTGTACTGTAATCGTAATATAATTTAATAAAAAATAATCGAACTTTATCACAATCTTAAATAAAGTAATTTTTTCCAACTTAATAAAATACAAAGTATGGTCAAAAGTTAGAAATGTAATAATTAATTAGACCATGTTTCGTCTCCCAATTTTTAATTTCGGCCCCTGATTTTGCAGGAGCAACAGGAAATTTTTAAAAATTTAATTAAGGAAATTTCCTAAAGTTGGGGGACAAAACGTATTCTAATTAAATTATTCCATTTCTGACTTTTGTCCATTCTTTGTTTTATTCATGAGAATCTGACTGATAAATAGTTGCTGCATAATAATAGGTGTTTTATTCCAGTAATTTACGAATTAGAGTCACTTCTGATACAAAAGCACACATCAATAATTGTTAGAACCAGAAGCACACAAAAAATATCAGCAATAGCGCCTAGGTTAACAGTAATCGGGTACGGGGATGCAGGAAGTCTGCAGACGTAAACAATCCTTGCTATTTCAGAATTTCTTTTCCTAGAAGTTAGGTAAATAGAGAAAAAGTTAAAAATCTGCATTCAATGGACCAGAACCAAAAGCCCTGCCTCAACAAATATTGTTGTTTCATATGTAATTGTTGGAGACAAGCTTTTGTCGCTTGCACGAGAGCTCGATGTAACTTGTCCGCGACGTCAAACTACACGATCTACCAAAAGTGATATGTAACTATCGAATATCTCGATTTCCATGGACCAGTGACAATACTTTTATAATTTTCTGCGGTTATTTCAGAATGTTTGGCTGCTACCACAAAACCTACAAGCAGTACAATACATTATGTACCTGAATATTATATAACATTTTAAGTGCAGGAGAAGTCTTTGCTACAGGTTAAAGAATGCTGATGATGCACTTCAATTACACATTAAAAACTCAATCCCAATGTCCGTGCTAGAGTAGATTCCACTCACATTTGAGAAATGTTTGAAAGGCATCGCAAACATTTAATCACTATGGTTAGTGATTTTACTTGAAGTCCCTATTTTATATAGGTTTAACTTTGAAATGACGTCCGTACCCTGGAGGAAAACGTTGGAGAATTGTTTGTCAACGCCATCACGGACGTAATCCAACTGGTGGCGCAAGTAGTTTTACGGACAACGCTTCCTAGGAAACCATAGCTTAACCGCTGCGTCCGAAGGCTTGTTCAGGCGTTCCGCTTTCCTCGGATGAGGAAGTAACATTAAGTCAGCTGTTACTAGGAAGTTTGCAGATGTTGTCATGTCTGGATGCAACTAATGAGCAAGGCCTTGTGTAAAGCAAGAAAGGGCGCGGGGCTATTAGACACCCTCAGTACTAAGAATAGCAACAGGCAGCTTCCTAATGGTAGCATCCTCATGGAAGCTCAAGGCCACATCCTATGTGTTAAATACGCATTGAAAGCATTACTCTCCCCCAATCCATTAATTACAAATGTAATCCTCCGCGGGTATCAATCCTGCACCAAGTATACATCCAGATACATCACTTTCTGTACAACATTAAGAAAAATGGAGAACGCTCTGCCAGATATAAAGCCACTACAACACTGTAATGACCCTCCGTGGAAAATTTTCCCCAAAAACCACTCCACAGAAATCACAAATGCATTTAAAGAATTACGGATAAAAGCTCACGAAAAGCTTACAGTCATGGAATACAATATGGAAGTCATTTAAAGTCAGCATGATCAATTATGAAACAAACGACTTCTATGCAATAAAACATAACCAAAAAGTCAAGAGAAGAGACCAAAAAACTTATCGAGAATAAAAACTGGACATACAAAAATTACTCATCTTTACATTATAATAAAAGATTTGTTATTAGTGCATTATCCAGATTTCAGTTGAACACTATCGGTCAGACACATCTGCTCGGACGTTTGGCGGTCCGCAGTGAAAAGAAAGGAGACAGCATTTGAGCCAGGGGCAATAAAACCCAGACTTGACAACACGCATGGGATGTTTCCAAATTTAGGTCAGATTTGGCGGCATCGGCGCGTGTGTTCTCCCAAGCGTAACCATAAATGTTATTGGTCAATATCCATCCGTGCCACCTTAGTGATATAAACTAAGGAAGTGGGGAGGAGATTTTGAAAAGGCTGGCAGAGATTTTTTTGACAGGACGAAGTTTTGGGAGATGTTTCGAGGGTGGTAAGACGAGAGAGATTCATGTGAGATTCGGAGACAAATTTTTCGAGAATGGTGAGACGGGGCAGATAGAAAGACAGGTTTGGTGACAGATTCGGAGAGAGATTTTTGAGGGCGTTGAGACGTAGATTTGGTAGTCCAAGAGAAGGAAGATAATCGGAAATTGTCCTGAACCAGAAAAAAATAGCAGCGGCGACTCGGAGGAGGATATTACTAAGAGGAAGGAGCTAGAATATTCACTAAGCTGACACCTGTAACTCTTTTTGCTGATTTCCTTTACTTCCAGGTCCGAGTATATTTAGTGTTTAACATTCTGATGTATGAGAAGGCCCATAATATACGACCCTGAGTGTAGAGTTAGAAAATTGTTAGTTTTAAGAATTTAATGTGAATCATTTTTTGTAAATATATTTGTATTTTAATTATGAAAGAATTGCCGGCATAATCATTCAAAATAGCAACATGGTAAGATTAATATAAAATATGCTTTTGGATCCAGTAAATTATTGTATTTCTTTTATATTATAAAAATTCATTATTAATATATTAATAATCCACTTAAAATAATCAATATATACCCCTAGTCATTTGAACAACGGTTAAAGAACTGTCCGAAGCTTGATGAATGGAGGAAAGACACTTGAAAGAAAATTATTTGAACGAATTTGTAAAAGGGAAATAAGAACAAGAAATTTTAATAAGTTCTTAAAAAGACCTGAATTGTACCATAAATTGTAAAGTATTATATATCATTATGTATAATTAAATTTTTACATTGAAAGTAAAATTGTATAAAATTGTTAATTTTAAGATCAAAATATATTGGTAATTATAATTTTGTTATAAGTTGCTAATGACTACTTTTTTGATGCGAGTATAAATAAAATGATAAATAAATAAATAGATTATATTCCCGGATTATGCCTTCGTTCTTTGTGGCAACATTCACCATCTGAACGAAACGTGACTTTTATTTGTCTTTATCTTACAGTTTATTCGTGAACAAAAATTATCCACTTCTTCAACTAACTACAATAAAATAACGTTAAATTATTTTTATTTAAGTAAATGAATTTTTAAATTTTACACGACTTATTTTTAATCAGTCACACCATTTAATAAACTAAAACAATATATTTCTTTTGATTGCAATTTTTTATTCAATTTTGAAGGAGCTTTCGGCCTATGCCATAGTCATATACAAATTTAAAAACACAAATTAATTTAAACATAACAATTTTATATGGAATTTTTACAATATAAAAATAAAATTGGTTTGTACACGTTAACAATCTTTTAAATCTACTGTACATACGCTCAGTTATCAATTAATAATTTTGGATATACATAATTACTAATGTTTGGGAATGTACATGAATCCAGATTGTGCTGGCCTACACAGGGCATTTATCGAACTTCGGTGTTCCAGAAGTTCAACAAATTTTTTGCTCCTGTGCTAATCAAACACATTCGGCAACATACACACACATGTCATGGATATTTACATTAAAAAATCTTTCAGTGAACCCAGAACTTGCGTTGAAATAAAATCGCCAAAAGAGTCGATGTTAATCGTTAAAATTAAAATCGACTTATGTAATCTCGTAGAACGAGATTTGATAAGTGAAAGACCAAAACAAACAGAATTGTCAATTAATTATAACTGTAAAATGTTTTGATCTACTCTAAAACTTTAGCGCAGTGTTTTGATATATCTTCACTTTCCGTTCTGGAATTCATAGTATTCTCATTTTTAAAAATGTAAATTGATTTTAAAATCTTTCTTTTAATTATATCACTTTGTTTAAGAATTATTTTTACATTATCAATCAATATTATGTTATAAATTTAAATGATGTAATGACAACCCGTATTTGCTCTTAGTATTGTTTCATGGTTATATATTCTAGTATTAAGATTATTTCCTGTGTGTCCAATACATTTCTTATTACAATAAATACAATTAATTTTGTATGCTACATTATTTTGTCCTTTAACAGAAATTTTATCTTTTAGTTTAGTTAAAAATTTTGTCTTTTTGTCAGGTTTTAATCCACTTTTATTCCATTAATGCCATTATTAAATGGTGTGACTGATTAAAACCTAAGGTTATTTATTATAATTTAGATTTAAACTTTATACATGTAACAAAACAAACAGAAGTTTGAAGTATAGCCTTGCAGGAAGAACATTAAAACTGCGATCAAACAAAGGCTTTACATATTCTTCTTTGCTGCCAATATTTCCAATTTCTTTACAAAAATGTGAAGAAAACGTTAAACCGCAGGGCACGTTATTAGCTTGACTTTTTCTGGGCTGAGGAAGTAGAAATGTGTTGATATTAGTCCGTAGCGATCCCAGGATTCTGCGATACATTGCGATGCCTCAATTGCTTCCTGCCAAATAACAACCATCATTTGATTAGTAAATTACAGGTGAGCCTAACTTAGGTCTACAGGGTTGGACGGATGTTGAATTGGTCCGCGGGACGTCGACTAGCTCAGTGGTAGAGTGCCTTACCTTGAAAGCGGGACATTTTTACATTTTGTCTTTCTTCTAAATTAGCTACTTCATTTTAACATCACATAATTGGAATATGAAAATGACACTCTTACAACAGTCTGAGTAAATTATTGAGATCAAGAGTAAATGTAAGCAATTCGATGTCTAACATAGATGATATCGATATATCGAATAATCTAAAAGTAACTTATAACGAAAGTAACTTATGATATTTAATAATAATAATTTTAATAATAGTAAAAAGTTATAATATAAAAAATAAATTTTGTAAGTAATATTTAAAATGATTGTAGTGAAGTTAACGAGGAAAGAAGATTTGTGCGTCGGGACGGCCGGTGTTGGCCATCAGTTAGGATTGTTGTGAGAAGGATATGAGTATGCATATGTTAGAATAACCGTGTGAGGATGCTAGTCCTCCCCATGTTGCGCAGTGGGGACCACGATATTTCGGGTCGCACAAAAACTAGCATGGTGAGTGTCAACAGGCCTCACTAATACCGACTTGAGGCACGGGGATAGTGATCCGGGAATGGCTCAACGTTGGACAAACACAAGCGTGATTGGAACAGCTTTAATGGTTGTGTTGCTGTTGCACGGCTGAAAGCAAGGGGAAACTACAGCCGTGTCTTTAATTTCCCGCGTAAATGAAACCTAAATGCATAAAAAATATGATGGTAGCCTCTTGGATAAAATATTCCGGAGGTAAAATAGTCCCTCCTTCGGATCTCCCGGTAGGGACTACTCGGGAGGATGTCATCAGAAAGACAAAGAGTGACGCTCTACGCATCGGAGCGTGGAATGTCAGAAGTTTAAACCGTGGTGGTAGGTTAGAAAATCTAAAAAGGGAAATGGAAAGGTTGAAGTTCGCTGTAGTAGGAATTAGTGAAGTTAGATGGCAGGAAAAGCAAAATTTCTGGTGAAATCAATATAGGGTGATTAGCGCAAAATCGAATAGAGGAACTACAGGGTTAGGTCTCATGATAAATTGAAGGCTGGGGCAACACGTAAGTTATTACAAGCAATATAATGAAAGGTTAATTAGATAACGTTAAAAACAAAACCGCAACCGACGACAATTATTCAAGTTTATATGTCCAAAAGTACCGCAGAGGAAGAAGAAATTCAGAAAATCTACGAAGAAATTGAAGAAATAATGAAGTATGTCAAGGGAAACGAGAATTTGATAATAATGGGTGACTGGAACGCAGTAATAGGACGAATACCTGGTTTAGTAATCCTAAAAGAAGACTATACACATGGAAGAAGCCGGGGGACACGGGAAAGTACAAAGTAGATTATATAAGACGTACCCAGGAGCAAATATAAACGCTGACCATAATCTGCTGGTTGTGAAATGCATGCTGAAAGTTAATAAACTCAAGAAAGGAATCAGAACAAAAATATGGGAAATAGAAATAACAGGACGTGCTTCAGAGTTTCAAAGAAGATATCAGGAGTAAATTAATAGAGAAAGGAGAAAGAAACAAATAGAAGAGAAATGGGCACTCTTCAAAGAGGAAATAATCGGAAGACTAGCTCAGAGCAATAGGAAAGCATGGATAACACAAGAAATAATAAAAATGATTGACGAAAAGCGTAAATATAAAAACGCGAGTGATGAAAATGGTAAAGAGCAGTACAGACACTTGAAGAATGAGATAGATAGGAAGTGCAAATCAGTCAAAGAGATTTGGCTACAAGAAAAATTTAAAGCAACAGAAGATTTCATGGGGAAAGGGAAAATAAACGCAGTTTATAGGAAAATCAAAGAAACATTCAGCAAGAGTAAAAAAAATACCACGCCACAGATCATACTTCCACAAGGGTAATCAAAACTTGTTTATCAATATTTTCCAACATGGTTTTCTGACTTTAAAATTTATAATAAATAAAAAGAAGGCTCAACGTGACTGTTGTGAGAGAAACCTTAGTAGTACAGCAAAGCCGTTTCTAATCCATTTTGACCTTTGACCTTTTACGTCACTCGGCCTTGAAGACTGGCTGGGGCCCCGGCTTCCCCTCCCACTTATGACGTCACTCGACCTTGTTTACACACTTGTCTAATGTTTTGGTGGCCTTGAGGGATGCCGGATGCTTTCCCCTACATATTATTGACGTTGGGCTTTCCCTTCCACTTATGGCATCACTTAACCTTGTTTTGCACACTATTTGTGGTGTGTTTACAAGCTTGATTAATGTTTAGTAACCTCGAAGACTGTCGAAAGCTTTCCCCCCCTCCTATTTCTCGATGTCATTAGACGTTGGCACACTATTGTCTTGAAGACAGCCAGAGGGTTTTCACTTTCACTAGTTGCTCCTCCCACCCTCCCATTAGTACATGCATATAGCTTTCCCCTCCATATTATTGACGTTGGGCTTTCCCTTCCACTTATGGCATCACTTAACCTTGTTTTGCATGGTTGGCATACTATTGCCTTGAAGACAGCCAGAGACCTTTCACTTTCACAAGTTGCACCCCCCACCCCACCCCCCATCAGTACATGCATATAAAAACAATTCTCTGAAAAATCTTACCATAAATTGTTTGAGCGTGCATAATTTTGTGTACACCACATCATCATCATCATCGGCATTTTGATTTGAGGTAAGACTATTTTTACCCATGTTTTAAAGATAAATATGATTTACATTATTTATCTTTATATATATAATTTGTTCTGCTTGTTTCAAACAGATGGAATTGCAAAAGAAGCTTACTAACTTGGGGGAGATTAGAGTCTTTAAACCATTAGATCAGTTGGTGATAAATGAAATATATACACCAACATCATTCAGATCAATGAATACTCGTTATGGTAGGAAAATTGTAGTGGATATTAACGTAAACGACAAGTTAACAACAGTATTTTTACCTGCACAGTATAAGGAGCTAACGGATGCTGATGTTAACGAAATGAATAATAACAACCTCAAATTTGTGTTTCGAGGCAAAGAACATGGACGTAATGTAGTAGAATTTTTAAATTAATATGAATTTTAAACATGTAAGTTTGGGGTTGGAGGGTGATATTATTATTTCACATCTACAATCTGAAGAACGAGGTGGATTGAGGGCAGCAGAAATAGAAGAAGAAGAGGAGGAAGAAGAAGCAGATGAAGATTGCTGGCTAGTTTGCATCGCACCATCTTCATTTCGTGTGTATACATCTAATGATACATTACATGATATGAACGTTGATGAATGTGTGCTCACAGTGTTATTACAAAATCCTGTATTAGATACTAAAGCTCACTTTCTAATCATTTCTAGTTATAATCACGAAACGGAAAGGCGTGAATCAAACGTTGTGGTATTTAGCGATTTGGATACTAAAATATATCAAAAGAATTTATTGTATAGTCTTCAGAACACGTGTGAATCAGAACTCATCCACTGTTCTAGCGATAGAATACATTCCCCATATTGGTGGGTTTACTGTCAGTTATTCAACCCCTCAATTGATGTTAAAACTGTATATAGTAATTGTCATTGTTGTTTATCAAAATTGGTTAGACAATGGCGAAACGTATGAAGCTATCAGACGAGGCTTCATTTTCCCATACAGAAGCCATCGACGAAAACTTTTTACGCGACACACGATTATGTATAGAGTCAATGCTAAATGAATGTGATGGTGGTGCTGGGTTGAATGTTTCTACATCCTTCCAACAATTATCGGAACCAACATTAATTGTAAACCTTGATGAATTAGATGCGTATTGGAGGGAACTCACGAGTAATATTCATGATTGTAACTCTGTTATAAATATAAGTGTGGAAAAATGTGTTTGGACATTACTAGAGTCGTGTTTTAAGTCTCGAATGTACACAACATCTATTCAAAACAATACCGATGTGAAAGATCCTAAATTGTTTTTGGAAAAGTGTTATACGTGTTTCCGAAAGTATGTGCAATTAGCTCTAAAACATAGTGCGCTTAAGGTGAACACTTCATTGATATGTGAATATTTGTTGCCGAGTACAGGTGAAACAACGAAAATGCATATCTCTTCAAAAAATAAGATCATTACTACAGCAACAGATTTGCGGTTGTGGTATGATGAATACGTTATACAAGACATCCTAAGAAAATTGAGTAGATTCCCAGAGCGAGATTCGGGGTGGTCGCTTAAGTCAATGTTGGAACTACGTATAAATATAAATTCATATGTTGGGATACATGCGGGTCATTGGTTGAAATTACCAAAAGTCATTAGAAATAAGAGAGCTGTTATAAATGTAATGTGTGAAGATGACGACTGTTTTGCTTGGTCGATCATAGCAGCTATAAAGCCTGCGAAAAGTCACAGCGAACGCCAATCGTCCTATCCTCACTATAGACATGTTTTAAATTTAGAGGGAATTCCTATGCCTATGGAAATACATAATTTTTCTAAATTCGAAAAACAAAACGATATATCGGTAAACGTATACGGGTTGATGAATCAAAAAAATGGTCGGTGGATGTGTGTAGGAAACGAGAGCCAACAAGAAACGTTTACACTAGTACCCATTTATATCACAAAGAAAAAAACAGCTCAGAACAAACATGCCAACTTATTGTTGCTTCAAACGGAGGAAGATAATGCTGTATACCATTTTTCTACAATTAAATCCCTGTCTCGTTTAGTGTCTTCTTCTTTAAATAAACACCAACATGTCATATACGTATGTGAAAGTTGCCTATCTTATTTCAACACGCAACTGAAACTAAATGAACACAGCGTAAATTGTCGTCAATTTGAATCATTGAAAATAGAAATGCCAAACGATCATGAAAAAATTATCCAATTTAGTGAGTATAAACATAAAGAAATTGTTCCTTTTGTCATTTATGCGGACATCGAGTGTACTTTGAACCCAATCGATGCGGTTATGTCGAGGAATGAAAATAATAATTCCTTTACATCACGACTGCAACATCATAGGCCACACAGTATCGCATACTATTTGCATTGTTCTTACGATGAAACTTATAACAAATTTAATTTGTATCGTGGAGACGATTGCTGTGATTGGTTTGTTCTAGAACTGTGTAGAATTATTGAAGATATTGCTACTCTATATTACGATCACAAAGTTCCTATGGAAGAACTTAGCATCGATGAAGAATTAGAATTTTCAGAGGCACGCGTTTGTCATATTTGCGAGAAAGATTTTGAAACAGTTAAATCAGATAAAGTCAGAGACCATAATCACCTTACGGGGAAATATAGAGGCCCTAGTCACAAGGATTGTAATTTGCGTTACATTTTACCTAATTATGTACCAGTATTTTTCCACAATTTAAGCGGATACGATAGTCACTTTATAATTAAAAAGCTGTGTGAGAAGGTGGGGGAGGATGGCGAGGTGCTAAATCCGGGGAGAATATCACTAATACCCTCAAATATGGAACGATACAAATCGTTTAGTAAATATATCCCCATCGGAGGTGGTAAGCGATCATTACAGTTACGTTTTCTTGATTCATTCAACTTTTTAGGCGGTTCGTTAGAAAAATGTGCTTCGTATATGGACAACAATGCGAAGCACATAACACGAAAATATTTCTCCAACTCCGCTCACTTTGACTTGATGTGTCAGAAGGGTGTATTTCCCTATGAATACGTAAAGCAAACGAGTGTATTGGATGAGAATGCTTTACCCCCACAAGAAATGTTTTACAGCACAATTAGCGATAGTAACATTTCGCAAGGAGATTACGAACGCGCCCAATGTGTGTGGAGAACATTCAATTGCAGTACGTTGGGGGAATATTCGGATCTCTATTTGAAAAGCGATGTTTTACTTTTGGCAGACATATTCGAAAACTTTCGAAGTGTGTGCAGAACAACCTACGGATTGGACCCTGCTCATTATTTCACAGCTCCCGGTTTGGCGTGGAGTTCTCTTCTGAAAATTACAAACGTCAAATTAGAACTCTTCACAGACGTTGACATGTTGCAGTTTGTGGAAAAGGGAATTCGTGGGGGAGTAGTGTTTTGTGGCTGTAGATACGTTAAAGCCAACAATAAATACATGTCCGATTACGATTCGGAAGCTCCCAACTCTTATTTGATGTATTTTGATGTCAATAACTTGTATGGTTGGGCCATGATGCAGTATCTACCAATAGCTAATTTTTCTTGGATTCAAAATGTTAACAATTTCAATGTGCAAAACGTTTGTGATGAATCTGAAATAGGTTATATATTGGAGGTAGATTTATCGTATCCGAAAGAAATACACGATTGGCATAACGATTTTCCGCTCTGCCCCGAAATGATGGCAGTTGGTGCAACTAACACCAAAAAACTTATGACAAATCTGCATGACAAAGAACGCTACGTAATACACTACCGAAATTTGAAACAGTGTTTGCAGTATGGTTTGCAATGCACAAAAATACACAGAATATTACAATTCGATCAAAGCCCTTGGATGAAACCATACATCCAATTAAATACGGAGAAACGTAAAGAGGCCACAAACGATCTCGATAAGAATTTTTTTAAGTTAATGAATAATTCTGTCTTTGGTCGCACACTGATGAATGTGCGGAAATTTAGAGATGTAAAAATCGTTACGCGGTGGGATGGGCGTTATGGTGCTGGGAGATTGTTGGCGCAACCTAACTTTAAGAAAAGGGTAATTTTTGATGAGGCGTGCGCAGCCATTGAAATGGGGAAAGTGTGTGTCAAGAACAATAAACCTATTTTCGTAGGGATGGCGATATTAGAATTATCGAAAACTAAAATGGTTGACTTTCACTATGGGTATATGAAAGCAAAATATCCAAAAGAGCTAACGTTGGTGTACACCGATACTGATAGTTTAATTTATCGCATAATGACTGACGATGTTTATGCGGACCTAAAGGATGATATTGCTCAGCGGTTTGATACTGGTGACTATTTGGAAAACAATCGGTTTCGAATGCCTAGAATGAATAGACGCGAAATCGGTTACATGAAAGATGAATTGTCTGGCGTTTTGTTTCATAAATTTGTCGGGCTTAGAGCCAAAATGTATGCTATAGAAACTGAAAAGAAGATTGAAACTAAAGCCAAGGGTGTTAAATCTAACGCAAACTTAACCATAGCGGATTATGAAAAATGTTTTCGCGAGAACAAGCATGTAATGAGAAAGCAATATTCCATACAATCGCATCATCATGATGTTTTCACTGTATGCCAAAACAAAATAGTTTTATCGGCTGATGATGATAAACGTTTCATTCAGTCAGATGGTATTTCAACTTTAGCGTTGGGTCATTATCGTATTGTAAAGTAGATGATTAAAAAAATGTTATTTTTGCTTTAATTCTTTATATAATCACTGTGTAAATATATGCTTATATACTTATTGTAATAAACATTAATTCTGATGTAAACTCTTGTTGTCATTACAAACCTTTATTCCAAAAAAAAAAAAAAAAAAATCCATCCCAATTCTATGTATATATAATTAAGGAAAGGTTGTGAAATAAATACATTACAAACTATTTAGAAAAACAATATACATATATTTGTTAAAAACAACAACATAATAGTAACAATGAGAAATTACATTTTTCCATCCAACAATTGTTTTATAACAACTTCCCCACTGAGCGGTTTGTAGGTGACGACGCGATCATGGAGCAGTAGCGCAGAGAGAGACGTACTTTCAGGAATGATGACATCTGTTTCGAGTTCCACACGAATATCGACTGAAGATGAGCGAATAGAATCATTTTGATGTGAACAATCGATGACGATCAAAGGTGCTTGCGACATAAATTGCTTTCTGTTGAGCATTGGTTCAACTATTTCACTTCCCTCAAGTGAGTGATAATATGAAGACTGAAATTGAGTATACATATCATACAGGTCGGAACAATCATGTTCGCTCCATTTAACACGTATGTCTTCATTGGGGTAGTGCTCTTCGTTGAGGAAGACTTTGAGTTTAGAAAGATTGCAGTGATCGAACCGCCAGCTGTTAGCAGATTTTATTTTTTTATTGATTTGAAATCCAAAAATTATGAACCGAGGTTTCTCCAGTTGGGAAGATGCTTTTACGGTCCAGTTAAATTTATTAGTTATAGGCATTGAAGGTAGTTCATACAGTTCCCACGATCGAAACGCCATATAAATGTTATCATTTTTTTCTTCGATGCCGAGCATTCGCGCCTGTTCTTCGTGGGAGAGAGAAATAGATGGGACCTTCCAATAAATATCCTCAATGATTATTTTAGATTTATCATCCTTGGTATTGCTCAGGAGAGTGCAATTGTCATTGCTACTTCGGATTAAAACAAGTTCATGCGTGCAACCTATAATACACTTTTGATAATCTTCAGCAAAGCCCAAAAGTAGAGATAGAGGAACGATTACGTGGAAGCGACCTGTTTTAGAATCAGCAAGTGTATCCCCATCAGCGACAGGAAACCAACCAGCATTTTCAAGATTGTTTGTAGGCTTCAGTGATGTATAAGCCTTCATCGTGCTTGTTATCCCCAAATTTCTCGTGCGATCTATTTCCTGTGCGTTAAGCTCATAACGACACTCGTTGAAGAGAAATGCTGCAAAATTTGTATCGAGAACTGCAGTAGTGCTCGTCTTCCCATCATCGTTTGCGACTTTACCTACGATGTGAATATTACTCTGCGATGGCAGCAGACTGTATTCCTGCTTGCGAATTGGAATTCGTATTTCATCGTTATATCCGAAAGTGGTGCCTGCGTAGGGGCGGTAAATTCGCTTCTTAACAGCTGTAATGGATTGACTGAAAGTAGGTTTATTTTCCACATCCAACACATGAAACATGGTGTTTACCACACAAAGACTTGTCTGACAGTGATGAGAACGCGTCATGTTTGATTGGCTTTATACTTTTTTTTTTCACTGTGTATCCTAGAGATTCGAGATACCGTCTGTTGCTTATTGTCAACGTATTTTGGTGAATATGAGTTTGTTGCTGTTGTTGGCCTACACTTTTTCGTACGTAGATGATGCCCATTATTATTATTCAACCGCTCGTATGTGAAGAGTAACTGAAAGATTTTCTTTCTGAAGGCTAATCTTACCCCCACTCTGATCTCGAAGACTCACACTAATGTTGTTAACACTTTGCAAGGTGATGGGATAATAAATCATAGGCAGAGGTTGCTCTATTATTTTATATCCAGGGGGAACTTTGGGGAAAAAATCGTATATAGAATGTGTACGTTTTCCGTTTAGAAATGCACCTTGAGCAATATTGCACTCCACCCGTATGACGTTAATGTTCGTGATGCAGAATGGTGTGGGGGAGAAATGTACTGCGCCTGGCTTTAATATGACTCGTTCAAACCTAGGATAGATGCTAGAGATCCCGTCGATGGTAAAGTCGATTGTGTACGCACTAAATAGTTTCGTTCGCGATGTAACTTTATCAATCCCCATATAAAAATTATCTTTTGCATGTTTCTTCACGTTTTTTTTCTGCAGTTCTTCCGTTTCTTTGGGAGTGTCCCCTATCTGCGCAAACTTACTATTCAATGCTGACACGATGTCTTCAAATTCGTATGCACCTTCTGGTATGGTGATGTTGACATTAATGTTTTCATGTGGTTCTCTGTATCTAATTAACAGCAGATTATTTTCGTTTGTTTATGTTGGAATCGAGTTGGATGTGTATAAAACTTTTCAAAGCCCCTTCGTACGAAACATCGTCTAATACAAGCTCCTCAGATAGATCCGTGCTCAATTCAGATCCGCGTCCTGTCAATGTGTGCACCCACTCCTTCATGATGGTGATGGTGATTTGTGTCGAACTAATCACACATCGGAGGTATTTATAGTCAACAGAAATTGTAAACACAAATGCCCACAAATAATGCTACCGAAAGATTGGTATCGTTCGTAGTTATACCAAATACTATGACAAGCACGCAAATAATGTGAGATTTCGCAAGGCGGTTTAAGGTTACCATAACTGTCGAAATAGTGTGCACGCCTCCCTCGTTTACAAAAGGCCACCCAATGTGAACCAGAACGGGAAGATGGTTCCAAGTTTACAATACAACTCTCGTTGTTACGTGCATGCTTAGGCAATGTGTTTCGCATGTAAACACCACGAAAATGGGGGATGTGCAACCGCAACGCATAGTGGTGCAATTCTATGTTGGTGAGTGGTTTGTATGGTAGTTTTACCATGGTCTGAGGTACAGACCTAAACCTTTTTTGTAAGGGGCTAGATATATCCCGTTTCCACCACGTAGAGCTACCGCCTCCATAACATTGTTGTGACGTTGCATCTCGGACAATTGTTGTGTTGCACTTTTGGCTTTGTTTACTGCGTTGATTATACCTGACACACCGCCGGCCAAACCTCCTAAAGCCGAGAGACCCGCGAACACTGGAATGAGCGGAAGAATTCCCCCCACCTTTTGTGGTACTGGGATTATTCTTTTTTTGTTTCCCACACTGTTGGTTTTCCCTGCAACAAGACGTGCTGCTTTGAGCGCAACAGCAGCCGCTTGCTTGGCGTTGGTATCTGCTGCTAGACATGAAATTGCTTTCCGCGCACTCTGAATGATTGAAGATAAATTTATCTTTTTTTTAAAGCTCCTTCTTTTTGTTTTCTCTCTTTGGACTCCAGCTCCAAGCTTCGACTTAGCTTTCATGATCCTGCTACGGCTAGCGCAGCAATTCTTTCACGTACACCCGCGTCCTGCGACTTGACTCTAGACCAAGCCTTGGTAGCTAATACACGATCGGCTTCCTGTCGTTCACTTGCGCCTTTTTGTTGGTATGCTATATCATGCTCCTTGCACGCACGATCCAGAGGATTGATGCCTGGATCACCTCGCTTCAATCGTTTTTTGAGGTGAGTACCCGGACCACAATACTGATATCCTGGAATATGTGCTTCGAAAGGTAGGTGGTCGATTGTTTTGTTTATAACTTTGTTCAGAAAGCCACTTCCGCTACTGATCTTCTTCTTCTTCTTATCGCTGCTGTTGGTGGTGGTGGTGTTGGTGCTGTTGCTCTCTCGAGCGATGAACATTTTGTGGATGCTTACATTTTTCGGTATGCGTATATATTGATGTGTATTGCTGTGTATGTAAACAGTGCTACGATGAAAACGGTGAAGCAGAGCACCTCCCTACCTGTTCACGTTGTACAAGAAGAAGATGGTGGTGGTGGTGGGGGGCGAAATGCAATGCGTCGTCACAGCGCTCTCCTACCAAATTCTCTACGATGTCTCGTATGCGGGCCTTCGAATTGTGGAAAGACGAACCTTATGATTAGTCTGCTGGAACACCCAAATGGGTTGCGTTTTACCAATATCTATATCTATTCGAAATCGCTGCAGCAAAGTAAATATGTTCGCTTGGAAAATATATTGAATTCAATTTCAGACATCTCCTATCACTGCTATTCCGAAAACGATGATGTTGTGCATCCGGAAAAAGCTAAGCCAAATTCCATAATCATTTTCGATGATGTGGCGTGTGATAAACAGAATCTTATGAAAATATACTTTAGCACTGCTAGACATTTCGGTGTAGATGTATTTTATTTATGTCAGACCTACACTCATCTACCTAAACATTTACTGCGTGATAATGCGAATTTCATTATCTTATTTCGACAAGACGTCGGAAATCTTAAACATGTTTACGATGATCATGTTAATACGGATATGAGTTTCGATGCATTCAAAAATCTTTGCGCTCATTGTTGGAAAACTCGGTACGGTTTCGTTGTTATCGATAAAGATAGTGAATTAAATAATGGGCGATATCGCAATGGATTTGATGAATACTTTGTGCAGTCTGCACGCGAATAGAATATAAAACTCCTTTGAACGATACACTACACTATCAGTTTGAATGTAAGCCTGCTTATGGAAACACAAAAAGTGCTTCGTTCGAACACCCGTTCGAAAGCTCGTTCTACGGACACCCGATCGCGCATAACAAAAGACATTCGTGATAATAGACACCTTGCGCAAGCCATCAAGAATATAAAACATAAATATAATACACTTAAATCAGATGAGTTGCAACAAGAAACTCATCTTCAAAAAACATTTAAACCAATTTCGGAACCACTACAATCCTTACTGAATAGTGTTAGGAACAACCACACATTCCAATCAGCAGCACCAACAGCACTGCCTCCTATGAAAAGAGAAGAGGATGAAGAAGAAGAAGAGCGAGGAGCATCTTTTGTAAAATTCTTCGAAAAAACATATCAAAACAAAAATTTGGATAAAGTATACGGTGTACGGAAGGAAGGAAATCGATGGTTGATTGGAGATTCCGAAATATTCTTCGATGTAAACAACTTAATAACCATAAATAATAAAACCTATGAAGGAACAGATGGACTTTATAATTTACTCTTTACAAACAAACCCAAATATTACGAAGCAACAGATCTTAGAGAGTACAAGCAAATATTGGAATCTACAAACGCACACAGATTACAACATCTACCGACACATCAGTTGAAGTCCAACAGAGGCTATAAATATACCGAGATTATTAAAAAACTCTTTCCCCCAAAACATACAGGTCATGGTATTACGTGGAAGTCTCATCATCAACAACAAAAACGATCTATTGACTATGTACACTGGGATGATCCTAATGAACTTGTACATCGATTGCAGTTGTTGATGGCATCAAAATCGGCTGGTCATACTGCTCACGAAAACGAAATTACATCCATCATCGAAGAACTGCGAGAAGCTCGAATCATTGCATAAAAACTAAGAACTTCTTTGCTTCACATCATACCAGAATGATGGACGTTAGAGGCAGTATTGCTAGTGAATTACATCGTCCGGCTCGGAAACGCTATGCACGTCGTAAGGTTATAACCAAGGGACTAGATGATCTACATCAAATGGATTTGGTGGAAATGATTCCCTATTCGAAAGAAAATAATGGTTTTAAGTACATGCTAACTATTATTGACGTTTACTCCAAATATGCATGGGTACAACCGTTAAAGACTAAGCGGGGTAAGGAAGTTGCTACAGTAGTATGTCAATTATACGATAAGAGCAAACGTCATCCTAAAAACATCCAGACAGATAGAGGTACTGAATTCTATAATGCAGATTTCAAAAAATGGGCAACATCACACAACATTAATCATTACTCTACGTACAGCAATATGAAAGCAAGCGTTGTAGAACGTTTTAACCGAACTTTATGTGAGCGTATGTGGCCAATATTTACAAAACAAGGTTCGCATGTGTGGATACATATGTTACAAAATATTGTTCGAGACTACAATCGCTCCTATCACCGTACCATTAAAATGAAACCGTGTGATGTACACGATAATCGTTTGCTCTCATCGGTGTACAACAATATCAAAATGGTTGGAGGAAAGAATAAATTTAAAGTTGGAGACGTTGTCCGCATCAGTAAGCAAAAACATCAATTCGAAAAGGGTTATACACCGAATTGGACTACAGAACTCTTCACTATTCACAAAGTTCAACCAACAAACCCCATAACTTACATACTGAAGGATTACCAACAACAATTGCTGGCTGGTGCTTTCTACATGGAGGAATTACAAAAAACTAAGCATTCAGATGTCTATCTCGTGGAACGGATACTCCGAAGGAAAGGGGATAAAGTATTTGTAAAATGGTTGGGATATAATAATTCTCACAACAGTTGGATTGATAAAAACAATATTCTGTAATATTTTGAATAAATAAATTTAATATATATAACTTTTTTTTTTTTTTTTGTGAAATCGTGTTACATTGTTATTCCTTCCCTAACCAGATTGTCAAGGAGGGTGAGAGAAAATTAAACAAAACAAGAAAACTTTATAGCAAATATGTTTATTTAATATTTTCTGAACATCACACACACACACACACACACAAATTAATTATTCAAATGTCTATTATACTAAATTCTTGAGGTGTTGGACTAACACACACACACACATACTTCAGTTTGATTGATGTTTACACATTAAAGACAAATTCTGAAAAGAAACAAAAACATATGAAATATAACATTCGCTATATAAATATAACAATCACATACAAAATAATCACCTTTGTTGCAGACTACTACTTCCATCTCATCATTTATTCTACTTGTTATAAATGATGTTAACAGTCGCACTGTATCTACTGCATTTTGTGGATTCACACCTCGCAATTCTCTCAATCTCGGACAACCGAGATCCGTCAGATCTATGATATCGTGATCTTTTGTAATGTAGTCAGAAACCCATTTTTGTTTCTCCTTACCCTTCACATATATAGGGCAATTGAAGCTGATATTCAACTTCTGAAATAAAGCTTTCAAATCGTCTGCTGATATTGTACCCTTATCCCACTCCAAACCATGTATATTCTTATGCACATAATTGTTCGCTTTATTGTACGAATTAGCGTTCTCAAATGGATTGCTATCAAGTTTTATTTGAATGCTGTATATTTTAGTTACTAAATCATTATTCCTATATAAAATAGCTAAATCGCATGGATTAAGTTGGCCATGTTGGTTGTAATAGCTCTGAAAATCCAAAACACACAACATTTTTTTTTTTACCAATTACACACACTCAAACGAATGATGATATGTTAGTTGTGCAAGGTGATTTTATACTTATGTATTGGTGGGGAGGGGAGGGGAGTGAAAGCGATGCAAATTATACCCTCATGATTTCTCAACACTATGTGAGAATAGACCACTAAACATTAGACAAGTGTGTATACGCAATTCTGATAATGTGGTAAACAGGGTTGAATGACGTCAATAATATGGAGGGGGAAAGCATCCGGCATCCCTCAAGGCCACCAAAACATTAGACAAGTGTGTAAACAAGGTCGAGTGACGTCATAAGTGGGAGGGGAAGCCGGGGCCCCAGCCAGTCTTCAAGGCCGAGTGACGTAAAAGGTCAAAGGTCAAAATGGATTAGAAACGGCTTTGCTATA
>CM067381.1:12328910-12491446 GCA_034510155.1 Eucriotettix oculatus
ATATTGTCACGGGTCTCAGTTAATAATCGAACTAGCAGGTTTTATAAAAACACTTTTATTCAACTCGATCCACTCGCACCGAATGCACACCGTAAACTGCCCCTCGCTCACAACCACACCATAACATCAGCTACAATACAAAGTTCTTGTGGGTAAAGACATGTCTACTAATACATTTGTTAATGTCATTGAAATTATAATAAAACTAAAGTTACAAACAAAATAATAACAAATAATGTGGCATTGCTCCTCTTCCAGGAGGACAGCGACCCGCTGTTTGTTTTCAATGCTATTGATGGTTCAGGCGCATGGCTCCCTGCTTGTGTGTGGAGTATCGTGTCCTGGATCACCACCGGCTATGGCAGTCTTGTCGTTCTCGCTGAGCTGTTTTGCTGGGTCGTGGTAGGGTTTCATGCGTGCAACGTGGACGACATCTTTCCGTTTACGCTTTCTGGACGATGGATCGTAGTCTTCGATTTCGTACGTGACATCGGAAAGCTGCCGTGTTATTTGATAGGGCCCAAAGTACCGCCTCAAAAGTTTTTTCGGATAGACCAACTTTTCGTATCGGTGTAAAAACCCATACAAGATCCTTTGGTTTATAAGATACCGCCTTGTGTTTCGCGTTGTATCTTATTTGATCTTTTCCCTGCGCGCGTAAGGTTTGAATCCGCGCCAGTTGCCGAGCTTCCTCCGTCCTGGTTATTAGTTGTTTGACGTAATCCTCCTGCCCATCATCTGTTACTAGTGGGAACAGTGTGTCCAGTGTTGTCTCAACCTCTCGCCCGTGGACAAGGAAAAACGGAGTGAAGCCAGTGGTATCTTGTTTTGCAGTGTTATATGCAAAAGTTACAACGGGCAGTATAGTGTCCCAATCATTTTGTTCGAGGTCGACGTACATAGAAAGCATGTCCGCCAAAGTCTTGTTGAATCGTTCTGTTAGGCCATTCGTCTGCGGATGGTAGGCTGTTGTCATCCTGTGAGTGATATTGCACAGTGCGATTATCTCGCTCACCAACTTGGACCGAAAAACTTGACCTCTATCCGAGATCATAACACGAGGCGCGCCGTGCTTGAGAACGATTTCTTCTACAATAAACTTTGCTATCTCTGCAGCTTCCGCTGTTGGAACGGCTCGGGTTACCGCATAACGCGTATGGTAGTCCGTACATACTATTATCCACTTATTGCCTAAAATCGTCTTCGGAAATCTTCCTAGAAGGTCAATTCCAATTCTGTGGAATGGAGCCACTGCAGGTGGAATCGATATCAGTTGTCCGGGCGGCAGTTGTGGTACACTTTTCCTTCGCTGACATTCCCGGCAATGGCGCACGTAACGCCTTACATCTTTGCAGAGGCCAGACCAGTAGTATCTGCGCCTAATCCTATCTGCAGTCTTAGCGAATCCTAAATGTCCGGACGATGGTGCGTCGTGAAAATATCGTAGAATCTCTACTTTCATATGTGCCGGTATGACGACTAACCAATTCCGTCCCATTGAATATGATTCGCTTATACATGTGCCATCAATTAAGTGGAATCCTTCCTTTCTCAGTTTTCCATTTTCCAGATCTTCGATTATCTTCCGCAGATTCTCGTCACGACGTTGTTCATCGGTGAGATTGGTCAACGCAGCTACAGCGGGACCCATGCGGTCCAAGTCCGTTTGATCATTCAACGGATTCCTCGAAAGGCAGTCAGCATCTTTATGTACACGTCCATTTTTATATACGACTGACACTTCATACTCTTGCAGTCTGAGCGCCCATCTTGCCAGGCGACCTGATGGGTCCTTGAGGTTAGTCAACCAGCACAGGGAGTGATGGTCAGTTACGACAGTGAATGGTCTCCCAAATAAGTATGGCCGAAATTTATTAATCGCCCAGACAGCAGCGAGACATTCCCTTTCGGTTGTTGAATAATTTCTTTCGGCTTTAGACAGTATTCGAGAGGCGTATGCAATTACTTTTTCAGTGCCATCCAGAATTTGCACCAGCACGGCACCTATTCCGTAACCGCTTGCGTCAGTGTGTAATTCTGTGAGCGCTGTCTCCTCGAATAACCCAAGTACAGGAGCGGACGTCAAAGCTTTCTTCAAAACATTAAAGGATCTTTGTTGGTCTTCGTTCCACAGGAATTTAGTGTCTCCTTTAAGAAGGTCTTGGAGCGGGCGAGCCTTGATGCAAAAGTCCTTTATAAATCTCCTGAAGTACGAACAGAGTCCAAGAAAACTCTTGACGTCACGGGTCTTCCGAGGGGTGGGAAAATTTGTGACTGCTCTAATCTTGTCCGGATCTGGAAGAATCCCGTTACCGTTCACTAAGTGCCCAAGAATCTTTATCTCCGATGCTGCAAAGAGACATTTCTTGGGATTCAATCGAAGGCCTGAATCTTGTAAACACTTCATTACAGTAACTAGGCGGCTTAGGTGGTCCTTGAACGTATGGGAGAATACTATAATATCGTCCATGTAACACAGACACGTCTTCCACTTAAGATGTCGAAGCAAATTATCCATCATACGCTCAAACGTTGCTGGCGCGTTGCACAAACCGAATGGCATCATTTTAAACTCATAAAGTCCATCTGGAGTCACGAACGCGGTCTTCTCCCGATCCGCCTCGTCTACCTCGATCTGCCAGTAGCCAGTATGAAGATCCATAGTTGAAAAGTATACTGCTCCGCTTAAGCAATCCAACGTGTCATCAATCCGTGGAAGGGGATATACGTCTTTCTTAGTGATTCGATTTAATCCGCGATAGTCGACGCAAAAACGCCAGTTCCCGTCTTTCTTCTTTACGAGAACTACAGGGGATGACCACGGACTTTCTGAAGGTTGAATAATGCCCTTTTTTAACATCTTGTCAACTTCTTCGTGTATGATCCGTCTCTCTGCTGGTGACATTCTATAAGGTCTGTGGCTAACCGGATGATTATCCCCAGTGTTGATGCGATGTTTAACCGTAGGTTTTCGGAGAGCTATCGACTCTTTCCCGGATTCGAATACGTTGGAGAATTCTCTTAGTACGTCCTGTATTTGCTTTCGCTGCTCCTGTGTCAAATTGGCTCCAAGAAGCAACTGCGTAGCCTCCTCGTCGGCTTTCCGTCGTACGTCTGTTTGTCGTGTACTTTCCTCGAGGCTACAGAGCTGGCCCTCGTGTATTGTCTCGGCTATTCCAATGCAAATTCCTCTAGGGATTAGCTGCGACTGATTCTTGCCATTAGTGACCCAAATATCTCCTTCGCCATCGCAAATGTTTAATATTGACGCCGGTACGTACAATTCCTTTCCGAATAGCAGTGTCTTATTACAACTCACGAATAGGTCACAATTGTCAGCGTTCGTGGCACGGACTCGGATTCGCTTTGCTGATGCAGGCGGAACAAACGTGTCTTCTAGTACGAATATCCGACTCACACCTTGTGGTACATCTGAACATTTTTCACTTGCCTCGTCAAGGTAGAGTACAGCGTCGCCACAGTCTATGACGGCCTGCGACGCCTCGAGGAAGTCCCATCCTAGAATAACATTATGACTGCATTCAGGGATGACTATAAATTGAAATGGTTGAGTCTGGCCGTTAATACTGATTCTAAAAGTACAGGTTCCAAGAGACCGTACCTGACTTCCGTTGGCGGTCTTCAACGTAATTTCTCTATCGTCTTTTATCATGGTCTTCTTGAACTGTCGGCGGTAAGCATCGGCTATTACAGAATAGGAGGCTCCAGAATCTACGAGGGCTCTAGCTGGCTGATCGTCGATGTCGATATTTACGTAATTCCCCGTCATCCTAGCGACTGTCGTCCAAGGAGGATTTTTATCAGCAGCGGCCGCACCTCCGTAGGTGGTCGCCCATCTCAGTTTTCCTGGCTGGATGAACGGCTGGATCGTCTGTATGGTGACGGTGAACGTCCGCGGCGTGCAGGTGATCTGCTTCTTTGTGGGGACGGACTGCGATCGGCGGTTCGGCTGTATTCGTCGTCTTCGTTCTGTCTTCTTGGTTGTTGACGTCTGTCGGCGTAGTAGTCATCAAAGATTTGCCTCCGTTCACGGCAGTAACGTACCACGTGGCCTGGACGCCCACAATGGAAGCACACGGGTGTATTGTCTGTAGTCCTCCAAACATCTGTTCGTCGTCGTGGTGATTCCTTCTGTTGACTCGAGGATTGTCGACGGGATTGCACGATATACGACTGTCTCGGTTTGTTACGGATCGTGGCAGCATAACTTATCTGTGGTCTTTCTGCGACGTACGCTGGTTCGGGCCTCGAAAGGGGAGCCATGCTTCTTTGTATTTCTTCTTTTATTATTCCCTCAAAATCTAACGGCTGCGGTTCTATATTTTGTGGCATAAACACTTTCTGTATTTCCTCTCTGACGATCTGTCTTATTAGAGTGGCCATATCTTGTCTCTCATCCACCTTCGTCATTGAAGCGACGTTAGGTAAACGTTCATAGCGTCGTGGAGCTATTCTACTCTGTTGTGATAGCTCTATGTGGTGGCACCATTTTATGAACTCCTCTGTTGTTGTAATGTTCAGGATACGAATGGCCTGATAAATGTTCTCTGCGACGCCCTTCATCAAGTGACCAACTTTCTCTTCTTCGTCCATTGACGAGTTTACTCGATGGCACAGTGCAATGACGTCCTGTATGTAAGACATTGCGCTTTCCGTTGATCCTTGTGCACGCGTCTTCAATTGCTCCTCCGCACGCCTTTTAAGTTTCTGGCTGTCACCGAAAGCTGCTTTTATCCCTTCTTCGAATACGTCCCAGGAACTAAGTCGGTCTTCATTGTTTTCGAACCACTGTTTCGCCGTATCTTCTAAGAAGAAGTACACATTGGCTAAACACACTGTGTCGTCCCAGCGATTGTGTTTGGCGACCCGTTTGTATTCTTTTAGCCATTTGTCTGGATCTTGGCTGGTCTCACCTTTGAATATTGTCGGATTCCTAACTTGATGGCAGGAGCTTAAAGGTGAAACAGCTGTCGTGGTCGCCATCTTTCTAACCCTCGTACGCTGTTTCAAATAAACTCCGTACTCAGGTGGCAAATGTTTAAGGCGACGGCTTCTTCTAATGGGACCCGTGTTGAGGATACCTGGCGTCTCCACCAAACTGTCACGGGTCTCAGTTAATAATCGAACTAGCAGGTTTTATAAAAACACTTTTATTCAACTCGATCCACTCGCACCGAATGCACACCGTAAACTGCCCCTCGCTCACAACCACACCATAACATCAGCTACAATACAAAGTTCTTGTGGGTAAAGACATGTCTACTAATACATTTGTTAATGTCATTGAAATTATAATAAAACTAAAGTTACAAACAAAATAATAACAAATAATGTGGCAATATTATTTAGAGTCCAATATACTACCCCTGTCACACGAGTTCTCATTATAACTGTAAATATTTTGATTATATTAAAGTTACATATTGTATGTGATGATATTGTTATTAATTTATAAATACCTTTGAACAATAGGGTTTAAATTAAATTATTAGAGAATATTACATAATAACCTGAAGGAAGAAGGAAAATAGGAACGCCCTAGAATAGATGGATGGAGTACTGAAGATATCATGAGTTTGAAAATCAAGATTTGGTGGATGTTGGCCAAGGATAGAAATGTTTTGAGAAGAATTCTGAAGGAGGCCGTGACCCAGCTAGGGCTATTGTGCCAGTTATGATGATGAAGAAAATATTTCAGCAAGAGC
Organism: Eucriotettix oculatus; assembly: GCA_034510155.1. Taxonomy (NCBI): domain Eukaryota; kingdom Metazoa; phylum Arthropoda; class Insecta; order Orthoptera; family Tetrigidae; genus Eucriotettix; species Eucriotettix oculatus. The sequence continues at coordinate 12,334,637 of CM067381.1, forward strand.
ATATGACAAATTATTAAAGGAAATATTACTGAAACAATAAATTTGCATTGAGACTACAAAATCAGGGTGGGGTGTGCCGAGAAGCAATATAATTTCTAATGGCAATAGACCTGGCAAATGTGAACTTTTTCTAATACAAAACCGCGAAAGTTCTGAGTCTGCGTCGATGATGATGATGGCTGGGTGGATCGGCTGTTGATCGCAGTTAAATCACTATAGGGGCTTAATTTAGCTGTCGGGTGGACGTCCGCTTCGACTGCCTTTTTACTTCTTTCGGCGACTCGTAGTTTAGTTTTTAGTCAGCGTTTGCCGACCTCTGCACTTCAGTTCTTCGGTGACTAATAATTTATTTTCTATCGGCTGTTTTCTGCCTCTCATTATCGCCGTTCAGCTGCTAACAATTTAATTTCAATCCACTCTTTCCGGCCTCTCAACATCTTCTTTCCGGCTTCTGTACATCCACTGTTCATCTAGTCTCTCCAGCCTCTCAACAAGTTCTCTACTTCCATTAGTCATCTACTCTTCCGGCCTGTTTAGTTGCACTGTCCTTTCCGTCTCAAAATTCCTTCCCACGTAACCTCGGTGTGAACTTAAAGTCCTCCTCTTCATTTCCAAACCACAAATGGGCTGCAATTATCAATATTCACTAATTTTACAATTACGGCCAATAGGAAATTTCAACTGCTGAGTGTGTACACATGCCCTGTGTTTAGCGTTTCTCTGTGAGATTACCAATAATCCACGGAACTTTCGTTTTCGCCGAAAGCAGCCCCCTAATTATTCACGGCGAAGCTTTTTTCGTGAATGGGCCCTTTCCCACATTCAAACCGGAAGGATCAACCTTTTATCCTAACGACTTTGTGAGCCAGCCACAGCTAGGAAACGCAGATGCACAACTAAAAGTTTCACTACTCGTATTTAAAGCATGTTAATATAATAGTTTAGAATTATTAACGGTTATAAAACACATTTAATCCTTAGTTTTATACATATATAAATTTAAAATTTTGGAGATACAGAAGTACGTATAATTTAATGGCAAGTAGTTACATTTTTTTTCCATTTTAAAGTCATGTCTCATATCCCTTACAATTGATTTTTTATATGACTAACGTCATCTTCTCCTTAGGATATGTGATGTGTAGCGGTTTTCAGATGCTGGCTACTTAGTGACTGACATCGGCGTGATGCAGGAAAATATGTAATATCTGACTCCTATAACGGCGCCTCGGTTGAGAAGAAAAAAATAACATGCTATAATAGTTAAGTATTTAAGGCTTCAATAACAGCATAGATTTGAATGAAACATTTATGATGATTTGTTAATGCGCTGTTTTTTATTCAATAACAATACAATCACAATTGCAATTGGGAAAGTTTTCTTCAAATGACCGTTGAGAAAGAATATTCGTTTTGAATCTCTGTAATACTAAAATCATGTATGACAAAATTCTCTAAAAAATTAATCTTTCATGAAATATTTGAGGGACATTAAAAGTGTTTAATTTATGATAGCAATTTCTACTTCGGTTTGTATATAGCATTAGGGGCAATGTGCCTAATACCGTACCGCATTTTAAAATCTGATATATTTGTGTTATTTTTCGAGATAACTAATTACTTTCACGTGATTTTAGAAGATTTATTGGCACTGTGTCAATATAATAGCTAAAAAAATTGAAACATGCAAAACCACAATAAGTACATTAAGAAAGTTCCGTAAAATGTCCTAATATCGCCCTGTGTGATATGAATTTTATTTACAGTAACCATAAAAAAGAATTTGACAAGAAAAATAATTTATCATTATATTTTACGACAAACTAAATTCCGTGTCATTTTGATATTATTACAACGACGAAAGGTTATACAGCATATGACTATAGTTTACATGCCAATAGGAATTAGCTTTCAAACAGAAATCGTAAATCATAAATATAGCAGCTCCAGAACATTGTTCATGACACCAAGCGCGACATTTAAAACAAATGGTCTATTTTTCTTCACATTTGTCAATTGAGTAAAGCTGGTTGCAGAAAGGACACTCGCAATTGTTTACGCCGTCAATAGACACTAATAATGATAATAATATTTTATTGTCATTTAGGACAGTACAGCAATAAACAACGTCAATATATCAATTAACACAAAGTATATACAATTATAGGTTCTACAAAATTATCTGTCAACGCTTGGTCAAGATCTTCTGAGAATGACACAGGCATAGTGTTTTGTTTCTTTTCTCGTTTATCGTCAAGTCTATTATTTTTGTTTGATATTTGGGTAAAAATACTTTTCGAAAATTTTTTCTTTTCCTTCTTTGTAAGACCTTCGACAAGTTTTACTCGTCAGAACGTTGCTGAGCAACTAGGTCTTCACTTGAACGTTTTTATCGTTCAGTTGGGGCAAAAGTCTTACATTCGTCGGGAAACCTTTCTGAATTTGTTTGCAATCCTTAGCCGTCAATCCATAAAATCTGGCCTCCATATCCGGGCAGTATTTTACAAGGAATAGCTCCAGTTCACCGTCAATAACAGATTTCCTATCAAGTAATTTATTTATGCCGAATTCTCCAGGATTAAATTAAAGTTTCAGCGTTGATTTGGGAACGTAAAGATGTTTGGGCGCACGTCCCAGACCCATAACCCAGCAGTTCTGGCTCTCATCATATTTTCATCGGTCCACTCCTTTTCCTTCTTTGGTGGCAATTCATCCGACGTTGCAGGCCCCCCGATAAAGCGAACAAGCTTTTAAAATCAGTAAAATAGAACAGTATGCGTAATATCTCACAGGGTGCGATATTAAGTACAATACGACTTTCCAATGTTGCTGGCTCTACCGGCTAAACTAACAATAGACAATGTTTCTTTAATTTCCTATAAGCTGCGTCTATTTTCCCTTTCATCATGCAATCGTCAATCGTTTTGTATTTCTCTTGTAGACAAGCGTCATTGTCTAATTTTCACTTCATATGTATCTCATTCTTGAAGCCTCTGAACTAATTTTTTAACAATTTGCATCCCTCGCGGTTTTAATATTTATGCATGTCGTCAAGCATTTTTTACTATTTCTTGTGGTATCCATGCTTTCCACCGGGATTGAAACTGCTGGAGAACCAATACTCTGACCACGTATCACTCAAAATTTGGAATGTGTCATGCAACATGACAGTCCGCGGTCGACTCGGTAGGCCCAGACCCTGAATGGGCTGTAGAGCTAAAGAAGTATCCATACTTTCCTATTGGTCTGACCTATTCTTCCTATTTTTCTTCTGCTGCTCTAGTCATTTCTTCTTTTAAGAGTGCCCATTTCTGGCCTATATTTTTTCTCCTTTTTCTATTATTTTACTCATGATAACTGCTTTTTGTACTTTTTATAAATCCCATATTTTTGTTATAATTACTTTTATTGAGTTTCTTTATTTTCAGTCTGCATTTCATAACCAGTAAACCAGATAACCATTATGGTTGGAGTTTATATCTGTTCCAGGGTACGTCTTGCAGTTTAGCAACTGCCTAACCATTATGTGATCTAATTGGTACCTGCCCGTGTCCCCCGGCTTCTTTCAGGTGTATAGTCTTCTTTCATGATTCCTGAACCAGGTATTCTTCACGACTAATCTGTGCTCAATGAAAAATTCTACTAGTCTATCTCCCCTTTTATACCTTTCCTCAAGTCCATAGTTCCCAACTAAATCACTTATCCTTCCTTTTCCTATTACTGCGTTCCTGTCACATATTACTATCAAGTTCTCGTTTCCCTTGTCATATTTAATTATTTCTTCAATTTTATCGTATATTTTCTCAATTTCGTCTTCCTGTGCGCCACTTCAGGGCATATAAACATTTTGTTTCTAACGTTATCGTAATTAAAATTTCATGATATTGCTTATAGTAACTTATGCGTTGCCCCAGCCTTCTATTAATTACAAGACCTATCCTTGCATTTCCTCTATTCGCTTTTGTGCTAATCACCTTATATTGATCAGACCAAAAATCTTGCTCTTCCTGCCATCACTAATTCGCTCCAAAATCTTTGAAGGAAAATTGACTTAGCTTCTTCATATGATGAGACTCCGTCTAGATAGACCTCTCGCCATAAACTCAAAGATTCATCCAAACTAGATTTAAGTACACTTATTCTCATTTCCTTCGAAATCCTTTTTAAGTTGCAAAATGAATCTAAGTTTCTAATAAACTGCTTATGATTTTCTTTCCCGCCTTCTCGGAAGGGTTTAATTTCCTGTATGATAGTGTTTGATATTGAGTTATCATTTAAACTATTACTATTTGCTGCAAAATTCCGAATATTAAATTCTTTGATGATTTTCTCTCCCACCGCTTGATTTAAGTTTTCTTTCATCCCTTTGACATCCTCTTCTATAGATTTGATATCAGAGTCTGTCCTCCTAACATTTTCCATCAGACTATGCAATTTGTTTGTCACTTGCCCCGCTCTCACCTCAGACAAATCCCTAACTTCCGTTAGTTCACGCGCTACCTCGTTAAATTTTATTTTAATTATATCGTGAACTTCCTCAAATCTCGCGGGTATATTATTTGATGGTTTCTGCGAAATGATCGACTCTTTTCTTTTCTCCTAGTAACTCCTGTCTGACTTCGTTAATCACTTGTTTATGTTTCTGATCACAGGAATCCCGGATATTCTGCATTTCAAATCTAAACAGTTCTAGATTTCTTTCGATCATTTCTGTCTTCTCTCGATTTTTATCTAATTCCTTCGTCAAATCCTCCTTAACCTGCTGAATACTATATTTTAGTTCCTGCGAACTGTTTCAGATCATTGGAATTCTCAGTTAACTTGTCATTAACTTCTTTTGAACTACTATCTATTTTAATGTTTAACTCTCGCAGAAGCCCTAATATTAAACTCATTTCACCTGACTTTTCGATAGTCGTCTCTCCCCTTTGGGAATCTTCATTAATATTATGACACGAGGTATTTGCTTCATCACCGGAATTTAGACTTACACTTTCTTTCGATTGACATATTGAATCCTGATCACGTTCTACAATTTCGCACCTCGTTGAAATTTCCGACATTTCGATTACTTTATCAGCCATATTTAAAGCAATAGATTTTAATTTGCAGACTCTCCTGCCTCTGGCCGGTACGATATTCTTTACAGCTTTCTTACGCAAACGCTCAGATCTCCTAGTGGTAACTACCATGAGCCTTTTCTTTAGACAGTACAAATATAACACGTTTCAATAAGACACACAGAGTAATAAAATAATAATAGAAATCACGCTATACTGTGAACAAATTATCTAAACATACACTTTTGTTTTCCAAGCCACTTCGTTGGGAGCCATTTACTGTGACGTTTTTGTTGGCGTGGTATGTAGAATCCTACCGGAATTGTATATGGGCGCCACCTACGCTTTACGTAGGACAAATTTTATTATGGGAACACACTCGGGTTCAGGACTGAGAGCATGGATCAGGGGAGTGACGTCACCTGTTCCCGAATCATACAGATTATTGAATTAAATAACACAAATACAAGTGAATGTAAGTATAACCACGGCAGCTTTACTTGATCAGTCTTGGAAAACAAAAGTTATATATATCTAAACTTAAAACTATTTACATCTAGGGAGCTCCTTATCCTTGAAGAGGATTCAATGACATAATTTACAGTTAAAATACAAATTTCGGTAATTAATTTGCCATAGAGTCTGTTTGTTACGCCAGGGAGGAAAGTATCCAATTGAAGAGAATTTCACACGTTACCAGTCGGGTGTCACTCGCTTTAGATGTTGACTGCCTCAAGATAACGATCTGGAAGCTGGCTAGATAATTCCTTCTTCACAGCAGCAGCAGCAGCTAGTTGCTTCTCCTACCCCTCCCAGGCGCAGAGTGTCCAAAAACAACAACGTCAACAATACAACAATCGTCTTCTCATAAGGACGTATTCTTGCTGCAGACGCGAGCGCTACAATGCGTCTGGAAGCTTTACAAACGAAATTGGAACAAAACTATTTACATTTGTTACCTACAAAATGAGGCACTGTTACACGGTTACAATACCAAACTTTAACCTTTCCATGTCCCATTTTAGAACTGCAAATCTACCAGAACTTCTGACATTCCACGCTCCAATTCGTAGAACGTCACTCGTCTTCTTGATGACATCCTCCCTACTAATCCCCGCCTATTCATGTCTGTTGATTTAAAAAATAATTGAGAAAAACGAATGTGAAACCAGGTGAAAAAATTTGTTTCAAGATTTCATTTCTATGGTCCAACGCACATCAGAGTCTTCATCATCGGGCAATTATATAGACATTTAGGATACTGTAAAACGGAGTTTGACTGACTTAGGGAGTTCCTCATTAAAATTTAATAGGTTGAGCAGTAGCCATAAAACTGACTACGTTAAAGAAAAAAATTGAACGAGTTGAAAAGAAGTGGTAGCTCAAAAAAAAACACTATCGGCTGGAGCAGCAGCTGAGAATATTTGGCGAACTAGCAAAACCTGTGATGTTTTCATTCATTCAATGTATAGATCTATATGACTGCCACAGAAATGTCGTACTTTTGACATCAATTTTAAGGCCTTAAATGCCCGCGATGAAAGAACCTACCCACTTTATAAAAGGGTTTACAATATGCTCATTTAACAAAAATAATTTAAGAGAATTTCTATAAGACAGTTTTCATAAAAGTAGGCCAAAAATGCCCTATTTTGTCGTTTTTTCAAAAATCGTCAAATTTACACTCAATTTGTAAAGTACTGGAGAGCAGCAGGTAAATTATTTTTTACAGTCAAAAACAATGGGATGTTAAGGTCTTAAATGAAAAGTTCCACAATTTTCATACCTTTATTTCCAGAGATATAAAAAGTGAAACGTAATTTTTTTTTCACACCCAAATTTTTTCCACCAACTTTGTTTCAAATTATGTATGCTAAATTTATTCATAATTTTCTTTGGTCTTTGGGGTTCAAAGAGCACGAAAGTTTGTCCAAGACAGCCTCGTTTTATGTCTTATAATATAATATTGTCAGAGATGTTACATGTCGAAGTTGCTGAAATTTTCGAGTCGTATGCACGGAGTCATAAAAATGACTATATTTCTGCAAGTACTCCAGTAGAGAATGTAAAACTACCAATATTCATTGACGACAATTCACTCAAAATTTCATTGAAATTGGAGATGGTCGAGCGGGGAGTATGTCAAATGTCTCCCGTCCAAAAATTCAAGGCAACTTCTCCAATTCCCAGACTGTTTCGTCCTTAATTACAACTCCAAACAAAATGTAAGTTTAAATTCTGACGCTCCACTAGTCGAATGACCTTCAGCCGACGCCAATTGAACGCGCCTCGGAAATGGAAACAGTTGCTCCGAATCGCGGAGACATCTGGCAACTCAACTTGCATGCTGACAGTCGCCTCCCGCATTTCATTATCTTTTTCCTCTTTTTCCCACAAATCGTGCGGGCTGTTACATCAGCCTTGTTTGTTTTCCGTGAGAAACCCAATTTTTTTAGACGTTACGCCGCCAAAGCATGTTCTGCGGTTAAAATGTTTTAAAGATTAATTCCGCTGGTCAGTCTATTTTCTCTTTTTCCTAATCTCACCTCTTAAATCACTCATATTTACTCATTTACTTCCTTTTAAGAGCCATTTGCAAAAGTGCTAATATCGCATCTAAATTATATAATAAGAATATCTTATTTTCCGAATTGAGAACCTAGGAAAAGCAATTTAGATTCTGCTTCAAAATTTTCGAATAGAAAATTATATATGTTTTAACATTCAATTGAGAAATATGCTGACATAACTTCTCGTCCAACTCACAATACTGATTTCGAAATATGTTCAACATTTTTAATATTTCCATTTGAATTAATATTTGCACCTTATATATTTTTAAATACTAATATATGGTGTAAGTAAATAATCAGCTTTAATTTGTCTCTTGAAATATTTTAGGGGACTCAAAAAGCGCTGTTTTTACATGGGCTGTTATGGAAGGAGTTACACTTACAGGAGTGGGGATGACCGTCAGGCTATTGCCTCTCTATCTAAGATACTCTTTGGGCGCCACTGCATACGCAGCTATAATATACAGTGAGGTTAGAACAGCAATTAATGAACTTAAGAATGGAAAGACACCGGGTGAAGATAATATATACAATGAGCTCTTAAAAGAAGCTGCAGATCTCTTAACACCAATCATGACAGAAGTATTCAACAAAATCATACAAACGGAGATCATTCCCGACCAATGGAAAATAAACACGATTATACTGCTTCACAAAAAAGGTACGAAGGATGACTTGAACAACTGTAGACCTATAAGCCTGATGTCAAACTTATATAAACTGTTCACAAAAATACTAAGATGGTGAAAAACAAAAACACTTGATGAGAATCAACCATCAGAACAGGCAGGTTACAGCACAGTGGACCATATCCAACACCATCAGTCAAATAATACAAAAGTCACAAGAAAATCACTTAAAAAAGTTACCTAGCTTTTGTAGATTACAACAAAGCCTTTGGTACAATCGAACACCCAAACATACTTCAAGCACTGACCAACCAAGGAGTAGAAGTAAAATACATCCAGTTACTAAGAAAAATCTATAAACAAAGTTATGCTAAAGTAAAAACTGAAAAAACAGGCCAACATTTCAGTGTGGAAAGAGGAGTCAGACAAGGGGACCCTCTATTTCCCCAAAGCTATTTATTTACCTGTATGCTGGAAGACATATTCAGAAAATTAAAATGGAATAGGCCTTAATGGCAAGAGACTAACAAACTTGAGGTTTGCAGACGACATAGTCCTATTCACCCAAACTGCAAGAAAGTTACAATCAATGCTTCAAGAGTTAAACTGACACAGCAAGTTGGCAGGACTATCAATGAATAAATATAAAACACAAGTGATGACAAACGGAGTACAAACTCCAATATATCTTGAAGGAACACAACTACTGTATACAAATAATTTCCTTTAGCAACAAAATGGAAGAAGAAATAAAGAGAAGAGTTTCATCAACTTGGAAAACTTTCTGGTTCCTAAAGTTCATATTGTTGGACAGAACCCTAAATAGGAGGCTCAAAATGGAGACACTAGAAAAATGCGTTTTTCCTGTATTTTTGTATTGGTGTCAAACATGGGCTCTCAGAGTAAAAGAGACAAACACTCTACAAGTATGCCAGAGGAAAATGCAGAGGCAGATCCTTGGCATTTCTCTGAAAGACAGAGTATCAAACATCTTGATACATAGAATGTCAGCAACAATAGACGTTACTCAACAGGCTACAAAGACCAAATGGAAATGGGGAGGACACGTTGTGAGGCTACAAGACGAAAGATGGACGTTACAAGCTACCACTTGGGACCCCTACATAGGCAAGAGACTCCCACGCAAGTGGACGGTTTTCTTTCAATCGGTTTCGCTCACTTCTATTTTCCAGTAGCCACAGTGCAAATTAATGATGGAGAAAAACATTGCTCACTTTAGACAATTTAGTGTTTCGCCGTTTCCGGAAGAGTGATTTTGTGAAGTCTCGTATGATCGACGCAGAATCTCCAGGTTCCATTCTTCTTTTGTGGAAAGAAAAACTGGTGATGATTACGGTCACTGTGATGACTAGACAAGCTTCTTATCAATTTCTCGAATAATGCGTCGTTCGCCTCGGTACGACTTTTGACTGATTGGTGAATGGTTTCTCTGTTAATTTTATGTTTCACCGTTACGGTGGTTGATTTGTGTTTGGCATACAATCATGTAGAATGGTTCTGAGGCAGTTCACGAAAGTTTGTTTGTTGTTCCATGCTTGCTCCCAATGTCAGTAGCTTATGAAACTCGAATCAAGAGTTAATCGCCTCTGTGGGAAGTCTGCGGTTGGGAAGACTTTCTTCACGAAAGTTATATATTCTTGTGTTATTTGTTCAGTCCTTACTAGTAAGTATGTTTTGGAAGGAACTGAGGTTCATTCTGGACAATAACTAACCTTATCTTCCCATTATTATTCTTAAATGAGACGGCGGACGCAGAAATATTAACTGGAGATAATATCTTTTTTCCTTCCATCGTAAGTTCCATTTAAGTTCGTCACGCGACTTTAACTTTGGTAGCACTCGACGCAGAAATTGTCTCAACATCCATCTCAAATAGTTGCCACGGTTACACATGTCCTATGTCCTCTTTGTTATAACGTCTGAACGTTTGCAGTCAATTACGGCTTGGAAGATCTTCAAAAAGTTTCATGTGAGTATGACTGAGGCAGGACGATGAATTCTAATGGCTGAATTCTGTTTCTGTTCAGCCTGTAGTAAACCATATGTAGTGGATATTAGGTAATAAGTAGCTATCAAGATAGATATGTACTAGATGATAACTTATTATTTCTTGAATAGCTATTAAAATAGATTCTTTTCTTAGTATCCTGCTGACCGCATGGAACACACGTTGTTTGTTTTATGTACCGGGGGGATAAGAAAATTAACGTAAGAACATCGATCTGGAGATTTTTACGGGGTAGGTGGGATATTTTCCAGTGCAAAGACGTGTGAAACCTTGCGTATACGTGGGTGCGCGTGCCCCCGCATAAATTATTTCTCCCCGCCAAGGGTCCTAATGGCGAGGATTAACCAAATTCGCCGGCAATTGGGGCGTGTTCTTCCCAAATTTAAAAATATGATTGGTGGTGAAGATGGGAAGAGAATCATTTATGTTGTGGGAGAAGATGAACATGTTTCTTGGTTGTCAATTAAGCCTTTACCCGAATACACGACATTTAAGTTTTGGTTTAGGATTAACTTTTTGATAATACTGAAATCTAATTATTTTTATAAAATATTATCCAATTTATGCAGGCAACTACTTACAATATTTTAAATTTATTTATAAGCATTTTTTACTAAATATAATAATGATATGATCTATTTGCAAATTTTACTATACTTCTTTTCGTAACTTGCGCCGGCTACCCGCATAGACTTACAGGTTGATCGTGGTGGTTAGGAAAATTACACCAATTACGTTTCGAAACTTAAATAGAGAAAACATACCGCGCCGTTAAATTTTACCACATAGAAAAGAAATAATTTTTGTACCCAGAATTTAGAAGTAATATAAAAAAACGAAATCACCGCGTCAAAGTGACAACTTGTTGTAATAATCTGGTTGTTCTCTTACTATGGCTGAGCTGTTGTCTGCTCCGTTTGGGATGATCGTACGTGGTTGAGGAAGATGATGAAGCCAGGACCCCCGGTGCTGTGTCTTGTTGATGGCCTGTGATCGCTGGAGTCGGCAACTGATTGTCTGTCCCACGCCACATAGTAGAGGATCATGTCTGGCTTCCACCTTGCTTCCCCTGATGGCAAAGTTATACCGTCCAGGAGCAATTGCTGGATCTGGACGCAATTGACGCGAATGGGGTCAATCCTCGCCATTTTGACCCTTGGCGGGGAGAAATAATTTATGCGCAGGGTTTCAGACCTGTATCGTCCGGAGAAAGATTCAATTTGGCTGGCCTGGTCGTATTGGCACCCGTCGTCGTAAACATCTAGTCCTTGTCTGGCTCTTCTGTCACTGAACACTCGTTGGACAGGGAAACTGCGCCGTCCCTCTCATTAAATTTCGTGACACGTTCATAGTCCATGAACCATTTCCCCGGCGTCTCCAGTGAAGGTAGTGCGTTTCATGATCTGCTGCTGGATGGCAGAGTTCGCTGGTGCGCTTATTTCCTCTCGTTGCATCGCACTGTGTGTCTGTTTCGAAAAGGGCGCATATTGTGGACTTAAACCTTGGACCCTCCGGCTTTGTCGAGGACTAATAACTGCCACTGTGTGATAATGCTTGATAACACCAGGCGTCTCCACCAGAAATGTCATCGTGAGATACAGTAACACACGCTGCTAGAGGTTATAGACGTTTATTTAAAATGAAGTGTTGTTCAAAGGCTCGCACTGCGAAAGACTGCCTCCGCTTCGAGGCCCAGTACACTTTATAAATTCGCGGAATATTCCAGAAATAAAATTTTCTCGAAACTGAAAATACTAGAAACGCAATGAAAACAAAATAAAAAATGCTAGCGTTGAGTGGGACTCAAACCCAAGTCTACATTTCTGCAGTCTAGCTTTCAATCCCTGGGTCTGAGATATAGAAATATTGTAATGGACAGTATTATGTATCAAATCAATAATAATTAAATAAATACATTCTAAAACACTATACTAATCTATGAGAATTAAAATTTAGGTGAATGAGAACTATTTAAAACAATAAGCACCGATCTTTATTTTAAAAGTGACAAAAGATTATTTTACATATATTTTATTGTCAATCACTACCTTACGTCTTAGACAATTTTCTAGATATTCATCGTCGTTATTCAGTCATTTGTCATAATGGGAAACCAGATTATTGAATTCCTCATTAATCATTAATTATTGCTTCCTCCTGCACCGCACACAATTTCTGATGTCCTTTTGTTGCTTACATTCTAGAAATGAAACAAATTTAATGTTATTAATTAAATATTTAAATCTGTTTTTTTTATAATTTTAGTTTTTGAAAATGTTTTAATATAAATTGGAGCCTTTTTATATACATTAGCGTTTCTCCTAACTTAACTAACTTACCGCTCACTTTTAATAAAAAAGAATTACTCTGTGCCACCAGGAAATATAAATTATTTCAGCAATCAAATAGAAATATATATATTTTTTGTTTTTTATACCACCACCCTAACATGTATAGTAAAGAAATATGTTGTACCATTGAAGTTTGAAATTATAAAATCAATTATTACATTCGAAGACAAATAATATACCAATGTATAATATGAAAATGAAGGTATGAATTACATTAGGAGAAGGATGAACATGGCGCGACTCTATTTTTGTCAGAATTACTATTTAAATCACCGAGAATAGCTATTTGAATCTACGCTCCAATAAATACGACTAATAAAATGCAAATAAAAGCTCTTTATTCAACGTCCAACCCCATCTAATACACCTCACGCTACTATTTACCCCCGTGGATTTCTTCAGTCCCCAATCCTCGAGGCACACCTTCGGAGTTTAGAATATACATTCATATAGCGTATTACCAAAATTTAATATGAATAGCATTTTTATAATTTAAATAATGTTAAGATAATAAAAATTTAACGAATATTTGATCAATTGAGACTAAGTTAAAACATAAGGGTAGCTTATTACATTATTAAGTCACAATCAGTCATATATATTTTAAAATTCCTTGAAGACTGTATTAATCAATATACATAAAAGAAAATTATTGGAAGGGCGCGCCGGACTTTATGTAGCGGGCTTCGTTCGCACACACTTCGACTTATGTAAGCCTGCGTCACACTTGTGCATGACGGGCTGCAGCGGAAAATAATTGGTGCGGGTGTTGATGTCACACTTTAGCTGGTGCGGGACGTTTACTATCGGGATGGTTCACAAAATTAAAGTTACTCCACTGTTGTCGGCTTCTTTTGAGACTTGCTGACAGGAAGGTATTGTTGATGGCGCGCCACAATCGTCGATAATTTCCTTGTAAAACGTTTCCGTAATAAAAAAAATTGGGCGCAGGTTCTACTGCGCTACAGTATTTTTTCTGCCTTAATCAGGTTGTAAGTCTTGAAAGAATTTACATATTATTTAATAAATACTACAAAAGTTTTGAAATAACCCATGCTGAAATGAATAAATTAGCATTATCAAATTATGATTTTAAAATCCACATCTTTAGTTTACCAATGGTGTAAGTTTTTTACTTGATTAAGATTATAAAATTGATAATTTTCTAATAGTAAACCGTTCCTCCATCCAATTATCGCCGGACATTTTGCGTTTTCCGCAGCTTGGCGCGGATACTGCGGGACGGGTAAACGCACTCGCCCCGAAACCGTCCAAGTGTGACATGTTGCATTTATATACACGTGTTGTCTGAACCACAGCGGGCTTCCCGCACCCTCAACCCGCTAAAGTGTAACACTAGCCTTAAAATGTATCCAATACATTCAAATTTTTGAGTTTAGCGGTGGTCATCCCAGAGAAACTTTTTTGTCGACCTTTTGAAGATTTTGGTGTACTCCATCCCCTTTTTATGACTGAAAAAATCCTACTCTAAATAAATATGAAACTTACAACAGGATAGATTATGACCTCACGTAGCTTATCAAACGAGATGATGAAATTACCATTAACTGTGAAATAAAGCTTAAAAATAACTAACGTTTTGTATAATAAATTCTTCTTCTTAATATGTCAATAAAGATATAAAATGTTTTTCAAGTCGCAGCGTGAATGATTAAGTCGCGAGGCACGCATTCCACTGTTGCCTTCCTCTCCCTTCCGCATCCCTCCTTTTCAATTCCCTTCCTATGATATTAATGGGGAGTTGCCTGTTTCAGGATCACCCTAATGCAGCCAGTTAACCCAAAAAATACTGTAGGTGGTTAATATAAATTCACCGACCTCGCCGCGCACCCAGATAGAAAACTTAAAGTATTATTTTCTCCCCGTTTACACTCTATAGTTAGATATATCAAAGGGAGTTGAGTTGTGCCAGTTGTGGAAGTTACTTTGGTAGTTGATGAATTAATAACAATTCAACATTATAAAAGCGAGGGCTACCCAAAGCAGAAGAAATTACCACGTGTCTAGGAAACAAAAGAGTTTGGGGATCTCTGATCTAAAGGGAAACAGCAATGTTCGTTTAGATAAACCATTCACAATCACAATGTGGTAAGGGTTTTTTAATAGGAATGTTAGGGTGGGGATATGAATTTAATTATGACGATTATTATTACGGTAAATATAGGGATAAAAACTATAAGTTTTAAACTTAATTTGGGAAAGGTGGAAATAATATTTATTAATATAAATATGACAAAAGGAATTTATATGACTTAAATTTAATTTGGCCCTTGCTGACTCAATCAGGGACATGAATTTTCTTTAATCTGAGGGAAATGCTAATGATTAGCGGGGAAAATTCCAAAATATGGGGGGAAACGAGGGCACTTGAAATAGATGTGACCAAAGGCTGGGAACAATTAAGGCCAGTACTTCACGAAGGCGCCGTCGATGGTCCAGGGCGTCACTGCTGGTTGCTGTTGATGATTGGTGATGACTGCGCGTCGTCCCATGGCTGCTCGTTGGAGGTTTTTCCAAGCTTGTGAGGTACTCAGCACGTCGCCCAGAGATGCTCGTTGACTACGGATGTAATTTTATATCTTCGTTAAGCGTTCTTTAAAATTTTGGATTGACGGTGACCTTAAATGCGGACTGTCCGTACTGCTCCTGAATGTCCCTGACTGTTCCTCACTGTCCTTTCTCTCCCAGAAGCTGTCCTAACAATTCTCAACATGGGCGTGTGATGGACTTTAGGACACTGTTTTTCTTCTTCAACTAGTGATGTGTCGAGGCCCAATAAATGTGCCCTTAATCTTCTATTGAAATTGCTTCGCCGAATTATTAACGTATCCAGCCCCTAGGGCAAAACCTTTTCCCTTATTTTACCGTTAACAATATAACCGGACGGAAGGTCCAAATCCAGGTCACATTCCCTTTCTTACCCAGGTTGATCAGATAGATCCGTAGTTCTTTCTATATGTCACTCCTGATTTCTGCCTCACGCTGGCCTTCGGGTCCCCTCATCCAATCAGGTTTCGTATCCTTAATGTTTCCGTTTTCTGGCTGATAAGATGACTGTAATTCGTCATTTAAATACACAATCGCGTTCAATCATGGTCCCGACTTCGTCTAGCATAGGTCTTAATTGTTACCTAAAATATAATAATAATAAGATTAAAGAGTTACATTCATTTTATGTGATACGCAACAATCGCGTACCACAACACAAATAGAAGTTATTTATTTATTCAACAGTGGTTAAACATTCATCGAACACGTTACAATTAATAGTGTGTGAAGTTACATGTTATCTGGGTGTCAATTTATTAAATTCAGCTTGTAGAGTAGGATGTATCGCAGCCCATCTTGAATGAAGACGGATTTGCTGTTGATGAAGCGTCTCCAACTAATTGGCGCCGTTAATCTTCTATTGAAATTGCTTGGTCGTATTATTAATGTTGCCGGCCTCTAGGGCAAATCCTTTTCCCTTGTTTTGCCGTAAACAATATTGTCACGTTTCTTAGGGATCGTGAGATTCAATAACACACACACGTGGAGGTTATAAGCGTTTAATCAACGGCGAAGTGCTGTACAAAGCTCGTACTGCTACAGACTGACTCCGATTTGGAATCCAGTCCTATTTATACATACATGGAATATTCTAGAAGCAGAACATTCTAGAAACAGAAAATACTAGAAACTAAAGGCAAACAATGTAAATAAATTAAACAAATAAAAATGGTTGCTTCGGCTGGGACTCGAACCCGAGTCTACGTGTCTGCAGTCCGGCTCACTACCGCTCTGCCATCACTGCAGGTCTTCAGATGTGGCAATATAAACGGGTGGAAGTTGCAAATACAGGTCACATTCCCTTTTTTACCCGGTTTGACCAGATAGATCCCTGGTGCTTTCTATATGTATTCTCCATTTCTTCGTGCCCCGTCATCCAATTTGCTTAATATTTCCGTTTTCTGACTGATAAGATGACTAATACGTCATTTAAATAACCAATCGCAAAAATTGAGTAACACAACACAAATAAAAGTTACTGATAAGTGGTTAAACATTAATTGAACACGTTACAGTTAGTGTGTGGAGCTACATGTTATCAGTATATCCATTTATTAAATTCAGCTTGTAGAGTAGGGTGTATCGCAGCCCATCTTGAATGAAGCCGGACGTGCTGCTGATGAAGCGTTCCTAGACGGAAACGAGCCTGCTTACCCACACGTATTATAGAACATATCATTTATATGCATTGGAACGTGACGGTATTCTTCAGCTGACGAACTTGTCATCGCTGAAGCGGGGCAACCAACTCATTTAACTAATCGTGGCTCGTGGCGTGTGGCGAGGAGAGGCGGGATTGTGGCTTTGAGCCGAGGCCGCCTCGGGCGCTAGTCCTGCTGCCTCCAGCGCCGTAGCTCCTGATCCAGCTCCAGTCGATAGCCGGCAGGGCAGGCGGACGGTCCCTGTCCCTCTCAGTCCCTCAGTGCGACGCACCACGGCGCAGCTCACGGCCCGCGGCGCCTCGCCCTTCAGGTACTCCTCTTTCTCTAATCAAACTTTCTATAACACTATCCAAGTGACAACCTGCTTTTTACACTTTCTGGAAGACTATGATTAAATAAAGTAACTTCGAGTTATTGTATTGTATTGCATTTGCTAATAATCTACAATTGGGCGCAAGCCCGGTGGCAGATACATAATTAAATATACATAATTATAAACTAAAGAAAGATAAACATGTTCCGTGGATGCCCTGAAAGAGAAAAGAGAAACACTTCACTTCACTTTTTTATATTCGGAAACACATTTATATTAAATAAATATCCACTTCACTTCACACGTTTTTTCAGATTTGACCTAAATTTATTTTCTTGAAGAGGATTTCCTCCAAACACCCCCACAGGTAAATTATTCCAGTCGTTGATAGTCCTATTTAGGAATGAGAATTTGCCAACATCTGTTTTTTGTTTTCTATATTTCACTTTGAATTGGTGATCCCATCTACCTATATAACTGGGCTTTTGCATTTTGTAGCTAATTCCAATCCATGGTTTTTGCCCCGTATAAGCTTTGAATAGCAAATGCAGTCTTGCTTTCTCCCTCCTTTCTGACAAGACCTCTCAACCTAGCTGTTTTACTTTTTCCTTCCTATGACCTGGCCCTACTTTCACTATCTTTAATATTTTCTGAGTTTGTCGTCTCGATCATCCCTGCTAATGTCTTATAGTAAATTATTCTCACATATATCCTCATTGAAACGTCCTGCATGTTAGTCAACGACTGTCCATGGATTGATGTCATTGAATAGAGCGATAAAAAATAAACTTTATTCTATCCTTTTCACCTGTATTCATCAGGACAGAATCTCTTTAAAAGTTTGTATTTGGCGCGAAACTAAAATATATATTTACAGCTGGTATGCTATGTATGAATAAAGTGTATACACGGGAAATTTTGAACGCTTACAGTGAATAAATTAAACAGAAAATTTTGTCAGCTAGTTAGGTAATTCTTGTCCTTACACAAGGAAGGCGTTTGATTACGAAAATGTTTATGAAGAGAATATTCAATCGATAAATTGAAGTGAAGGCGTCATCAGATGTAAAATATACGGTAAGCGAATCTGAGTGCTGGCTGTTAAAATAAATCTTTTAAATCAAGCGCAGTGCACACAGTACCCTTAATTTTGTTGGGTCATAAATATCCACTGCCTTTGAGTTGCTCGATCCCAACCAAATATTTCATCTACAAAGTTCAAACATAAATTACTAATTCCTTAGATATTTTATATTTTTACATGCTCGGTATATTTTTCTTGCTGAAGAAAATTCCCCTTCTGCCTGCTTGTAAGTGTGGGTTTAAAGTATTCAAGTTGACATTAACTTGAGGTAGGCAAGAGTCCCCGCTCTTAATATTCTTACTTCATCAGGAGAAGTATTCAGATTTACTGTTGTAATCAGGAAGATCAACTGCTGAACAAAAAAATAAAACTTGGAACAATGGATACTCATGACAAAAATTGACAAGTAAATACCAAATTTTCTATAACATTATCCACGTGACAACGTCCTTAGATATGATTCAATTAAGTAACTTCCACTGCATACGATAAAATATATCTTAAATATTTCTGAGTTTGGATCATCCCTGTTAATGTCTTATAGTAATAGGAATTATTCTTACGACAATCAATGGTACACATGTGTCCTGATTGAAACGTCCTGCATGTTAGGCAACGAATTTCTCTGGATTGACAGTGCAGATGTCATTAAATTGAGTGATAACACACAAACACTTGATTGTATACTATTCACTTGTATTTATCAGGGGACAATCTGTTTACATGTTTTTATTTGGCGCGAAACTAACAACGATTGGTACGATAACGACGTCTTTCTTAATATGCTATGCATCAGGGAAATGTCGACGTTCGGTGTCGTTAAGAACGCATAAAGTGAATAAAATAAACACAAATTTTGCCAGCTTGTTATATAACTCTTTTCCTTGCATAAGGAAGGCGTTTGATTACGAAAATGAATCTGAAGAAAACATTCAAAAAATACTTTAAAGTAAAGTTAAGGCATCATCAGACGTAAAATATAGGGTAAGGGAATCTGAGTGCTGGCTATTAAAATAAATCTTTAAAGCAAGCGCCTTGCATACAGTACCCTTAATTTTATTAGGTCAAAAATATCCACTGCCTTTGAGTTGCTCGATCATTACCAAATATTTCATCTACAAATTTAAAGCATAAATTACTAATTTTGATTTACTCTTATATTTTTACATGCTCGCTTTTTTCTTGCTGAAGAAAATTCCCATTCTAACTGCTTGTAAAGTGTACTTTTAAATTATTCATGGTAACATTAATGTAATTGTTGTACATGGCTTTTTGGGTCCTACAATTGTTGGGTAAAAAATATCCACTGCCAAAATAATTTTTCCGTAGGTTAATCAGTAACAATAACCAAAACTATAATTTAATTTTGATTTCAAATTTATTTAGCAGGAGCTGTCGACATTACCATGGTCATCAAATACAAAGTTTTTGAAACATTACAAAAAAAATTATATACTGGAATTTGTTTAAAATTATGACAACATAAAACACATTTGGTTTTTCAATGATTTAATATTAAAAATATTGTACATCTCCTTAAGTAATTTATTATGTATATAATTTCAAATTTTTTTTCATGGATTGTACGTGATTCCAGACTGTCTATTTATTGGACTTCGGAGTTTCAGAAGTTAAATAATTATTTTTGCTCATCTGCTAACCCAGCGCAATGGGCAAAATACAACCACGAATTGTCGAAAATTTACAATGAAAATGTTTTTTTTATTTTGAATGAGTCTTGATCTTGTAATTTGGCCGCGTCAAAATTTTAAAAGTCAAAAGTTTCGATAGTAATCATAATATTCAAATCAACTTATAAAATCTTGTAGAACGGGATTTGATAAGTTTAAGTCCAAATAAACAATTTTTTAAAACTAAAATTTTTATTTTACTCTAGAACTTTTGGGTAGTGTTTAGATATATCTTCCCTTTCCTTTCTGGAATTCATATCGTTATTGTTTTTAAAAATGTATATAGATTCTAAAACCTTTGTTTTAGTTATATTATTTTCTTAATGTAGAATTTGAACATTACCAAAATCTATATTATGTTTTAGGTGTAAATGGTGTAGTGACAAGGCTGTATTTGTTTTAGTATTCAGGTTAGTTTCTGTGTGTCCGATATAATTTTTGCTACAGTCATTACAATTAATTTTATGTATTATATTATTTTGTTCTTTTACCGGAATTTTATCTTTAAATTTGGTTAAATAAATTTTTATCTTCTTTTCTGGCTTCAATCCTAATTTTCTTTCATTAATACTATTAATTTTTTTAAATGTACTAATTTGGGTGTTAATGTTTCAGTTTAACAAAATTTTATAAATTTCTTTGAAGAAATTATATCCACTGTCTTTGAGTTGCTCGATCCTCACCAAAAAATTCATCTACAAATTTAAAGCCTAATTACTAATTTTGATTTACTCTTCGAATAGATATTTTATATTTTTACATGCTCGGTATATTTTTCTTGCTGAAGAAAACTCCCCTTCTAACTGCTTGTAAGTGTAGCTTTAAATTATTCAAGTTAACAATAATGTCATTGTTGTATATGGCGTTTTTCAATGGTGATAATATGAAATTGTTCGCCGACCTCCTGTGGTTTAGTGGCTAGCCTCTAGTTGCTACCTTTCAACCCAGAGGTCCCGGGTTCGAATCCCGGTATGGGCTTGGATGTTTGTGTCGTCATGGTCGCGAAGACCGGGATTAAGACTGTTGGAGGATCGATACGCTGACCACGTGTCACTCCAAATTCGGTATGTGTCATGCAATATGACAGTCCGCAGTCGACTCGGTAGGCCCAGGCCCTCAATGGGCTGTAAAGCCATGGAGAAAGAAAAAAAAGAAATTCTTCAGGTGTAAGCAACAAATGAATCTAAATCTTTTAGCCAGAAATATTCGTTGATTGCTATTGAAAAAAAATCAGGTTTATTGTAGACATATTTATATGACAATATACCTGGTGATTTAGAATATTACAGCGACTAATCTCGAGTGTCAAAGACAGCAACCTCTCGACATTAATTTATTTTAAAAAAGCTGGGTACATCTCCAACATTTAATTTTATTAAATTTTTATGAGATTTCCTGCATCATTAATTTACTTCTAAATTACATATTTTTCTTTCAAAAATTTCATTTGCAAACAAATCTCTGGTTGCTCTGTGGGAACTCTCAGTTCTTTCTTTACTGAAATTGTTTTACGACACTTAGAATCTGATTGTCTTTCCAAATTAACCTTCAAATCTATTATATTGATGACATGTTTTGCATCATTCCCAATAAAAATTTGATACTATCTTAGGCACTTTTAACAATTATCATTCTTATCTTAACTTCACACGCGAGATAGAAAAAAAGTTTACCCTTAACTTTTTAGAGATGTCGGTTTCTTATGCTAATGACACAATTTACACAAACTTGGATCGTAAACCAACGTATTCTGTCAGTCTGTTAAACTATTATTCTTCTGAACCAATCCACCAAAAAATTTCTGTTATATATTATATATAGATAAAGCCATTTTGCTGTCTCATCACAAGTTTCACAATAACAACATCGAAATAGTCAAAGATATATTAATAGCTAATTCGTATCCACAAAGTTTCATCAATAAATTTCTTCAAAAAAGATTACTTAAAAACAAAGGTCAAACACCAATCCCACGAAACCCTTAAATTACATTACAATGCCATTCCACAACCTTTACATATTCCACTTCAACAAAATCCAGCTCATTACTAAATCATCCAATAATTTATCCACTATTATAAAACATTTAAAGGACCCAGTTGATAAAAACAAAATTCACAATGCAGTTGTAAATTGAATTGCAATGACTGTCCTCATGTGTACATAGGCCAAACTAAAGGAGCCATTAGCATCAGAATCTAGGATCACTGATCCAATAAGTTATTAAGCTTTCACAACACAAATTATTCGTTATTTCAAAACATATTCTAAGTACACTATTGACTAGGATAATTTCCAAATTTTAGACAAAGACAGTAACTACAAATCCCGATTAATTTCAGAAATACTTCACATTAAACACAACATTAATACTCTTAATATAAAAACGGACACGGATTTACTCAGTAGTATATATAATATCGTAATTCATGAAATGTAATGTATAAAATGAATAACTATTATCTTTGTTTTTTTAAAAAATTCTCTTTTGGTTGAATAATTAATTCAAAAACAGAATAAATGCTTACAAATGAATTTTTAAATTGTTCTGACTGTACCTCGGATAATGTAGGCGAAAAAATACGGCCAAAATTGGTCAGAACTAAACGTTTATTTATTACATTATAACACGACGTTTCGTTCCTTGTTTGGAACCTCCTCAGGTGTGAAAACAATCTTCAAAAAATAAGTGTAATTGAAGTAAATTATTCCTTCACGTACAAATTTGTTAATAAATCTTTGTGCTATTTGTGATTATAACATCTTTCTTGGTTTGTAAGTGTATAAACCCAACCCATTTTATGTACTTTTTATATATAAGAATGTTTTATTTTATTTACTTCAACTATACTTATATTTGTAAATATTTTTCACATCTGAGGAGGTTCCAAACAAGGTAGGAAACGTGTTATAATTAAATAAATAAACAATGTCTAATTCCGACCAATTTTGGCGGTAATTTTTCGCTTAAAAGTTAAGTTTAGTCATAAAAGCTGTGAAACTTTTTCCCTTCATGATCCATTAATTAAGAAGTACTAATTTTGTGGATAGAATAAGTAACTTCTCTAAATATCTATACCTAAAAATACAGTCGTGATGGTTACTGAATTGATATTTATAACGATTTTATAAATCATTTTGAGTTCGTTTAATTTGATATTTGTGTGAGATGTACAAACGCACATGCCAAATTTGTCAGGAGTTATATAAAGTCAAAGATATATTAATAACTAATTCGTATCCACAAAGTTTCATCAATAAATCTCTTCAAAAAAGATTAGTTAAAAACAAAGGTGAAATACCCAACACCAATCCCACGAAACCTTTAACAAATTAAATTTTTATGCCTTTCCACCAACCTTTACATATTCCACTCCAACAAAATCCAGATCATTACTAAATCATCCAATAATTTATCCACCATTATAAAACATTTGAAAGACCCAGTTGATAAAAACAAAAATATTGCGCTATCTTAGAATTATAAAAGAGCGGGTTTCCCAAACTGTTCCGCGGGCCCTGAATAGGTGTTCCGCAAAAAATTTCGAGTGATTCTACCTATGCTATGGTTTAAAATATCCTATTACAATACCACATAATTAATTTGTAAGACCGTACTCCATTTGCATCTAACGGGAGAAAGCGGAATCATTTCTTAGATCTTTCTTTGTTTCGGAACCGAATCAACAACGTTGCGGAACAAAGAATCCCTATTCATTGTTTCCTGCTACAATTGGGAACATGGATAACAAACTAGAATCAGTAAACTAGAATCCTGTACGAGTGAGATAGAGATTGCCACAGCCAACAGTTATACAGATAATATTTTATCATCGAAAAAGATAATTAATAGTTTTATTTGCTAACAAACTAAACATATGGTTACTAAAGTATTTATAAATTTACGTATTTCGGAAGCTTTCGACATATTGGTATAATGATCAATTTAAGGTGCTAACTTTCACTGTTTTTAAGACAGATTAATTATGTCTTCTGAGGTAAGCTCACGAAGCAGCAAATCAAAGCAAGTGTAGTGAATGAGGATCTGAAATAGTTTTCTACAAATTAAAAAAAAAATTATTAGTGAAGCCGTGAAAGTGGTAAACAATGAAACTTAAAAACTACTTCAATCCAGATTAAATAAAATTTTGTGCGATGAAATGTGCAGTGAACACGAAGCACTATTAAGGAATTTTGAACTTCGAAGTGAGTAGCTGGTCTTCTTGAAGGCACAAAATAATTCAGGCAAGTTTTAACAAATCCGTCATGGCTGATAAAACTTGCATATATGACAGATATGCTTACAAAGTGCACCTATCCTTACAAGGAACAAGTATCTCAATTTTTAATTGCATCTTTCGATAAAAAATACAATTTTGGATTTTATCAGTTGAATCTAAAGATTTTAATTGTTCTCCTCCCTTACATAAACGTTTGAATTAATTAAATTTTGGCGTAGATTATGAAGTTTAAAATTGTTTTTAGAACACCTACATAAGTTGAAATCAATTTATTTTTCAATCTATTCCGAAAGATAGTAAGGACGATTCCTGGGTTCAGAATCCATTTTCCGCCACAGAAAAACCAGTAATTTTAATGCAACTGACTAAGAAAATCTAATTGATATGATCAGTGACTCTTATTGGAAACAAATATTTCTATGCGAGTTTGTCAGAAAAGTACGCAAATATTTCAAAACAAGCTATTATTATTTTAATTCTATAACCTATTTATGTGAAGCAGGATATTATTATTATGCTGCAATGAAGTCAATGTGCAGAAACCGAGTCGACGTCACACCACATATTAGAATTCAACACACAAATATTTTGCCTGACATCAACAAGATATGTAATCATTTAGTGCTTTATTTAATAATATTTATATATATTATATAACATTTTTAAATTAAAAATAATTACTAAATAATAATTAATTTTATAAAAACATTTTACTAGAAGAAATTACCCTACCTAAAAACAAGCCAAGTATTCCGTTAAAATGTCTGATTTTAGAAGTGTTCCATTGCAGAAAAAGTTTGTAAAACCCTGATCTAAGGTGAAGAAACTTTCTTGGCAACAGATTTGATTTAAGAGTGCAATTTTCCATAACATCTCAGAGCACATCAAAACGGACTTCAAAAGACTACGCTCGTCCAAAAACGACGTCGTTATTTCGACGTCTCTGTGATAGACGCCATGAACGGAGGCTGGCTGTCACGAGCAGATGTGTGAACCGCACGTATGTAAAAGGAAAGCAAGCCGTATGCCTAACGGACGTCAAATATATTAAATTTATCCTCATTGAATATTTTTAGATTATATATCTCAATTATAAGTGAAATAAATAATAATATAAGTCAAATAAACTTAAAATAATTATTCTTATATAAATATTTAACTTCCGAAAAAATAGAATCTTAAAATTTGGTTTACAACTAAATTTAGGTCCCCATTCACGTTTTATTTTGACATCTCCCATAGTTTCTAAACACACCGCATTACGCTGTAGTCAGATTTTTTTACCTTACCCATTGTCGGAACAATGGGACGAGCAAGATGCAAACTTACGTATTAGACCATTGTTGCCCGATATCGATTAAGCACATCTGTTGGCAACAGTGATGCCTTCCTTCCTTCCTCCTCGGCTCTACAGCCCATAGAGGGCCTGGGCCTACTGAGTCGACTGCGGACTGTCATCCTGCATGACACATTCCGAATTTGGAGTGACACGTAGTCAGCGTATCGATCCTCCAACAGTCTTAATCCCGGTCTTCGCGACCATAACGACACAAACATCCAAGCCCATGCCAGGATTCGAACCCGGGACCTCTGGGTTGTGAGGCAGCAACTAGAGGCTAGCCACTACACCACGGGAGGTCTGCCAACAGTGATGCCAGACCATCTAAAAGCTCGGAATTTATAATCTAAATTTTAAAACAATCTAGAAACGTAAATTATTTCAGATATGACTTTTACCGGTGAAAGTTATCTACAATTCTCCATACACGTTTTATACTATTCAAAATCAGCATTCTTTACTTACGCCAGTATAGATTGCAGCACTGTTGTACGTTTGACAACATTTATCCCTTCTCTTGACACTCTTGGAAAGCTTATTACTCATTACTTCGTCTCCGTAACTGCATTTGGGCAGATGCATATTTTTTGTGTTTCAGATAGACATATGATCATCAATTGGGCCTTAGAAAATTTCACAAGTAATAACCTGAGAAAAGTTACAGTGATTCACAACTTGGAAATTATTAACTAATTATTGATTTTCATTTAATGAATTAATTATATCAAATGCTGAAAGAAAAAATAATTTGATGGCGCAAGAATGTTGTTATATTTACCAATCCCTATTTTACTTTCCTCCCCTTTTGTACTAGGCAAACAATCCAACAATCTTTCAGTCTGATGGACGCCACAAAATTCCTCTTCAAAATCACTGGATATCTTCCACCGCACTTGCGCCACCATACACCAAGTTATACTTCACTTCACTCCTTTTGTTTGACCCTATTGCTGCTAGCTCAATCTCTCAATAAATTTTCAAATTTACAATGTCAATATTTCAGCCTTAGTGTCTAATATTGAAATTTAACTTACACTTTACAATCTTTACGTGATATTGCAGGCGCTCCTTTTGAAATTTCAATTTTAGCATATAGCTAGCAGCTACTCTGCTCCACACTTTCATTCTCCTTCAATTTATATTTACTAAAATCACGACGACGAAACCAAATCTCGTGCTAGCGTGGGAAAATCTTTCAATCGCAGTCAGCTGTCAATTATCCAAAATTTTTGTTTTGGTTCCTACCGCTGTCTTGCATTACTTTAATTGCGTCGAGCATTACTTAATTACGTCTGTCAACGTTTAAAAATTTCTGTCCCAGGTCCACCAGAAACGACAAAAAACAAATTTCTCACGTTTTACGAATGTCCGATTTTTTTGATATATATATATATATATAAGTGTGTGTGTTTGTCTCATAATAAGTGAAAATTGATGTATTAAGCTAAATATTTCAATTAATTTATACATAGAGTAACGTCTTTTCTTTGGAGATGCAAAAAATGGTTAAAATGTACTGAACAATACCATTATATGTTGGTCTTTGTTTTATTGCGATAATACGTATATTATAGCTATACAGCACAGCTAACATATAAGGGGAAGGGAAACTCTAATAAATACATGGGAAATATTTACTAAGGTAAATTTATGGCCATTATGTGGTAGTACTACCACAAATTAAAGAAACAAATTGAATCAATTAAAATTTCACATCTTAGATTTAATTAAAGAAGTTAATCTGAATGAAATATATTCAAATAAGGAAATGAGAAGTTAAAATATTGCCGACTGCTCCAACATGTCACATTACCGTGTTTCGGCGTGGAAACTCGAGAGGAATTTTGATGACTTAGCGTCGCAAAAAACAAACAAAAAAACAAGAAAGAAACATCCGACGGCTTACTAGAACAGAATTTCTGCCACAGGGCTTGTAGCCTGGTTCATTCGGCCACGTGTTCCTCCATCTGCTCCTCTCCGTCATCCACGATCATTTCTCCGTATATTCTAACCCAAAAGTATCTGTCTTGCTTCTCTGCCAATTTTAGCCTCGCATTCCTCCCGTCCCTATTTTCGTACATTTCACCTATTTGGTTGAAACCATCATCCAAATTTGCTACCATTTCCTGATTGGTTGTTGGAGAAGTTTTCCCTTCTGATTACGTCCGGGAATTATTTAACTTTGTACTATTCTTAGCTGGAAGCTTATTCAGGAAATTCCTTATCTGTTCCTTGCGACTCTTTTAACAGACATGCATTTAACGCCGTAATTTAAAGTACATGTAAATTAAAATACCAAATAAAATAATAATTGAATCAAATGAGAGAAGTTCCCAATAGCTATATGGAAAATATTTAGGTTGTTAATCGATTAAAATTATGAATCATACTGGTACGAAATCTCTTAGGCATCCTAGTAATTACTCTTTACTGTAGGATAGAAATTTGTATTTAAGGATAACAGTTATTATATTGTTTCTAATTGTGTATACCTGTTCATTCTAATTACATAATACTAATTATTTTTAAATAAATCGTTATTCAAAAAACATTTTAATAGACTGAAATAAATTAATTGTGTGTTGTCTGTAAGAAAAGGGTATATCAAAAGCAAATGTACAATTATATAGATTTGGAAGTTGGAAAAAACACTTCTATTTATATTATTTATGTTGATGTAAATAGCGAAAATATAATTTTAGTAACGTCATAAGGTATAACAGCTCCCATTTGCACAGCTATGAAATCCATTAGCAGAAAACTGCATCAATTACACTAAACTTAAATGGGAACGATTACATTTCCAGGAAGTATCCCAGTTACTTCTTTAAAGAAAAGTTGTCACGTTTACAAAAACTACATATTTTAAAATTCTCAGACCACTTAATGAATAGAGAAAAAAGTGCGTTGTTTCTTCTCCCCATTAACGTATGATATCTATACTAATAAATAAAATTGAAGTGCCTGTCTGTCTGTCTCTCTATCTGTCTGTGTGTTTGTCTCGAATAGGCTCCGAAATAGCACAACGGATTTCAATGAAAATTTGAGGGTTTAAAAACAAAAGATTTAACTTACATTTTCATACATATTTCATTTAGTTATATTGCAGGATATGCATATATATATATACATCCAAGTGAAAGCGGGTTGCCTGTTTATGCTCTAAAGCAGTCCATCCATTGTTGAAGTAGGATTTGCGTCCTTATCAACCTATTGTTGGCAAAGAGCTTACTCCCTGAGGAATAATGAAATTCTTTGGATGGTAGATACGATGTATACGTAAATTGGTTTAATTGTCACGTCAGATAAATTTTAACATTTAGTAATTGCTCATTTTTATAGGCTCCAAAACGTATGATTGCGGGACCTGTTCAAAACCAAATGCGAGTTAGAAGGTTTGCCCTATAGCGATCATAAAAAGATGATACCATACGTTTTTTATATTCAATGAATTCAAATTTATAAAATTCTGAACCTGTTGGTATGTTTTTAGGTTAAAATAAAAAACTATTTCGTCATGAACGAAGTCACGGGGATCAGTTAGTATAAACTATATTTTGTAAATAAGAAATCAATTTAATTTATTATTAGAATTTGTTCGAATCACTCAAGACCGAGAAGAAACCTCCCCCTTACGAAGAAAGTTTGGACGGATGCCAGCCTCTTTAACTCGGATTGCGATAAATCTGTAGACTCTATCAGTAAAAACGGACAAAGTGGCAGAAAACATTCTTTCTGACGTATCAAGATAACTTATTCAGCAGAAACTATTGGCGTCGGATTTCTAAGTTTAATATCCATGAAATCAGTTGAACCATTGTTTAGAAAATCTAAGCTAGATCTATCATAACATGTTTTTCATTCAACCCAATTTAAGAAATTTTATTTTAACCATAATGTAATGTAAATTAAAATTTGGATACTTTTAAAATTGTTCTATCGTAACTCCTCCTGCTTTTAAATATATAATTTCGAAACCTGGTTGATAATGATAAAATTTGGAACTTAAACTGCCCTACAACAAAAATGCAAAGCTGTTAACAATTTCATGTTGAAAGAGAAAATAGACGCAGCTTATAGGAAAATCAAAGAAACATTCGGCGAGAGGAAAAATATTAGCAATAACATCAGGAGAGCGGATGGGAAGTCAATTTTAGATAAAGAAGAAAAAACAGAAAGATGGAAGGAATATCTAGAAGAGCTGTATCCTGGTGGAAATCTATATCAGTGAGTAATAGAAGAAGACGAGGTGGGTGAGAAGAGTGGGGGGACAAAACTTTAAGGTCAGAATTTAACTGGGAGTTGACAGATATGAGCAATTGTAAAACGGAAGGCATTGATAACATTCCAGCCGAGTTGATAAAATCATCTGGCAAAGAAGGAATTTCATGGCTGTTCAGGATGGTGTGCAAAATCTACGAAACAGGAAAAATACCAGAAGATTTTAGTAAAAACATAATTATATCCTTACCGAAGACGACTAGTGCTGATAATGCGAATAGCACTGGACAATTATTTTAATAGAATGCGAGTTAGGAGAAGATCAGTTTGGTTTTAGGAATGTTTGGTCTCTTGTATGGTACAGGCAGCACGTTTCACTCTAGAGCAGAAACATTAGTTTTTTAGTCTCTTAAAGTGCTGTAAATATAGTTTACTCTTCAGTAAATATTGACTTTGCGATTAATTTTAGAAGACACGATACGAATAAACCGGCCTACTTTCATGACATTTGTAGATTTAGAAAAAGCGTTTGATAATGTGAACTGGAACACACTATTAAGGATTTTTAAAAGCCTTGGAATAAAATATCGAGAAAGGAGACTAATAAATAACCTTTATAGAAAACAGTCAGCTGGAATTAGAATAGAAGACCAAGAAAACAAAGCCGTAATCAGGAAAGGAGTAAGACAAGGATGCAGTCTGTCGCCCATGCGTTTAACTTATGCATAGAATAAGCGATGAAGCAAGTTCAAATGGAATATGGAAAATGAATGATATTGCAAGTAAAAGAAATAAAAACCCTACACTTTGCCTACGATATTGTATTAGGAGTGTCCTAACAATTGGAAACCATAATAAATTGCATGAACGTGGTCGTGGAGAAAGAGTTTAATGAGAGGGTTAATAGAGGGAAAACGAAGGTAATGGAGTGTAGTATGGGAAACAGTGCAATAAGAAAGGGTGTTAGATTGGGAAATGATATTCTGACGGAAGTAACTAGGTATGGTAGAAGTATAGTAGACATAAAAGTGGGATAGCGCAGGCTTGGACGGCGAACGCGAAAAAAAAGAATTTACTTACGGGTAATATATGTGTGAATATTAGGAAATTGTTGCTAAAAATATTCGTATGGAGCGTGGCGTTATATGGGTGAGAAAAGTGGACGATAGAAGCTGCGGAAAGGAAAAGAATAGAAGCCTTTGAAATGTGGTGTGATAGGAAAATGAGAAGGGTGGAGGAAATAATTAACGAGGAATTTCTTAACAGAATAGGGGAAGAGCGAACAACGTTGACCAAGAGAAGGGATTTTAAGCCTTGAGTGTCTTGAAAATTAGCATTAGAGGGTAGTGTGTAGGGTAAGAATATAAGAGGGAGGCCAAGGATGGAATAAGCTAAGCAGTTAGGTATGGTGTGGGATGTGCTAGTTATGCGGAAATTAAATGTTTTGTGCAAGATAGGTTAGCATGGAGGATTGCATCAGACCATTCTTTGGACGGAATACCACTAATCTTACTATCACTAATTTTATAGATATAATTTGCCAACTTGAATAATATAACGCTATGTTTATGTATAGGTTTCCTAAAAAACTGTAGTGATTTTATGTATAGTATAGGTTTAGGAATTACCCAACACAAGCGTTCCATAAATATTTCAGAATTTGTAGAGTAAGTTTGAATTGACTGAAACGTTCTTCTTCAGAACCAATCGACTGGAAAAAATAGTCACGTGTATGCTCTTCGTTATGTATTTCTTGATCATTCAAAGCTTACTTTGAACGTTCAGGTGCTGAAATATATATACGACTGCCATTTTCTTCGTTTAGTTACACGGTTTACCGAACATCGGGTCTTTGTCTTGTGAGCTGGTATTGTTGCTGGTCGGTACACGTTTAGTGGGTAGGCGGAGTCAATGGGGTAATAAAACAGCCGACGTGTCAAGGGAAATGGACGTCGATCATGACACGAATGTTGTCCTTTCCTGGCGACTGTCAACAGGGTTACAAAGACTGACGGCGGTAGACAAACAGTTCAAAACCAGTATCAGCAGCAGGCGAATCCAATCACAAGCTGGGATTTGGACCGGAGTTATGCCTCACTTTACATAACATTTCAACGTGACGTGCACTACGCTTGCTTCATTGCATAGTTTTATTCAGACTTTTTATTGGTTTTGGAATTTGAATACCGAAATGGTCAACGACCTACTACAAAAGAGAACTCAGGAATTGAGTTCGATTTAACAAAAATTGTTTTCAGTTTACAACATTTCACGCATGAAATAATCTAGTCATAATGAACTAGGGGATTGGATTTTATTTTAAATCAAAATAAACTATCGAGTTATATTAAATAAAAAACAAATGTGAAAATATACCACGGCTAGCTCAATTGAATTTAGTAAGAATCTATCTACTGAAGGGTCATTTTTTTGTGGATGCATCGTGCAGTAACAAAATCGTCATAACGCGCGTTTTAATATTGGCACTAACACACCTGATATTTATAATTAGCTTCGTCCTTTGCCCACTCCGATATCTTGAGGTCCGTCTTCCACGAATTCTTGTCGCCTCTGGATCTCGTTCCTGGGCTCTGTTAAATTACTTCGACAGGACTCCACCTGCTTGAAGTTCTCCTCGTTGCAGGGACATCCTTCCCTCTGTTACGCTAGAAAAATTCCTCGTTTTCTATCCGCCTGATTACTTCAAAGCTCGTTCCTAACTGACTAATTTCTTTAGTGTTGTATCTCAACTACCCTGCACTCTCCCGACATCCTATTTGTTCAATTCTCCATGTACAACTACGTTAATTTGTCCCATCTATCCTCGCAGATAATCTCGTTCATTCACTGCACCGCGAGATGAATGGCGGATAACGTGACCCTCAGCCTCCAATTAAAATCAAGCTCGTCCCTCGGGTTTTCTCCTTAATTTCTGGGGTCAAGAAACTGGACTCAGGTAACAGATTTTAAGTCACCAAACGGTGGTATTGGCACGTTCAGTATTCCGACGTCTCGCCTCTCTGGCCCCTTGGTGTTTATTTGTACTGAGTGTCTCCGATGTGGGGAATTCTTCACCCAGTGACAAATAAAATAAAATGGCGATTGCTACGAACACTCATTATATAGTGATTTAAAACAGCACCTTCGTCAATAGACTATTAATAAACTTAGTAATTATACATGATCTGTTGACAGATCTTCTATTAGGAAATGTGGTTAAGAGTTTATATGAAATCAGAAATCAATCCTTTCACGTGTCACCACTTAATCTGACAAGTAACACTGCAGATTAGACGAAATTACTGTAAAACATAATTGCTCTCATTCTGAGATTATTTACAAAAATTATCAGCAACGTCTATCGAAAAGAAATGACGAAAACAATTATTATCTTTTTTTATCTCATTCTTTCCGTCCTCCGGTGGTCTAGTGGCTAGCGTCGTTGCGTCACAACCCAGAGGTCCCGTGTTCTAACCCTAGAATGGGCTTTGATGTGTCTGCCATCATGGTCATGGAGACTGGGATTGAGACTGATGGAGAATCGGATGATAACACTGTTAAAATTGATACACACTACAATTTGAAATATTGTAATACAGAGTTTCTGTTTGTACGTACACTGAACAAAATCTTTTATAGTGTTTTAGGGAAGTAAAGGAGTGACAACACTAAATATTTTATTGTACGATGTCCGAAAGAGTGGCAAAAAATATTCCTATGGTAGTTTTAAGAATATTTTATATATATAAGGGATGTAACTACCAATATTTATTTAAAGATAAAGAAAACAATTTTCCAGATATTTTATTTACAATTATTATCTTGAAACTTCTCCACATAGTCATTTTGTACTTTTTATTTATTACTTCCTGGGGACCCGGCGTTGCCCGGGTATTTATTTACATTATTCCGGTTATTTAATACTTGATCAACACATGATTCTACCTGAATCGAAAACGTCACAATATGAACCTCAAATATAATTTTAGTATCCGAAAGATTAAAAAATACTCCGGGTCAATAACAGGGCTAAAACTATTTTCAGTACTCTGAAAGAATATAAATACTCCATCATTTAAGGGATGAATTTTTACTAAAATTCCATATTAAAAGTCATAATGTAACACATCGACTCGCATTACAGTGGTTTAGACACCGAACTTTGTAGTTTCCTTGTTATTTTCATATGACTGATTTCCACCCTCACCCCTCTCATGCTGCAAGGGGTTCAAATTACACACAAATATTGTCGGAGAAACACTATAAATGTTAGTGACCTCAAGAATTTATTTCGGCTCACATATGAGCCTTCATTACATATAAAAGTTCCATCCCTGCAGTTTAATTCACATTCAAAATGTCAGAATTAAGACTCCAATAGAACCTATTTCGATTCCAAACTTCACTTTTTTATTTTTATTTTCATATAACGCCCCCTACAGCCCCACTATGAATAGGGTTGAAATTATATACAAACAAATTAGCCAAAAACGCTATGAAATTAATTAAGGAAATATCGACTGTTTATGGATTTTTAAAAATTACCGCTCATCTGCCCCAAGTGGTTGTAGCTATATACTACCCTAATTGTGTTGAGTTTGGTTCGCCAAGAACTATCTGTTCAAAATTTGGTCAAACTTGTTCCATCCTGTAAAGATAGCATGCGGAATTCTGTTTTACTTCCTTCCAACCCCTCTTAGGGGATGCTCTTTACTTAAATTGCATTTTTTTTATGCCAGGATTAAACTCAGTGGCTCACATTACAGCTGTTTAAAACCCAATCTCGATTGTTTTCTGGTTATTTTTGTGAGATGTCCCTACACTTCCACCTCTAAGAAAACTCCCCTTTGATTATCCTAGGGATTGAAATTATACTGCTATTTATCCAATAATGTATTTGTATGATAAAAATATTGGCCGTTTCTGCTTACTTAAATTTTTCCACCCCCTCCACCGCTCGCCCCTAGGGGTAGTAGCCGTGTCTTACCCCGACTGATGTATTCCACGTGTCCACGTGTTAGTCTATCAAAACGTCCCAAAAATCGATATTGCTTGGGATATTTGGAGGGGGAAATGGAAGGTCATTAAAGCGGGAGAGATAGGCAACCCACTTGAACGTTGTAAATTAAAACGCGCTGAAAAAAAGCTGCCTTCTCGTAGTTAGGTTTTCAGAAAGTTTCTAATATTCTGCGCATTTTTCTAATTGTTTTCTATCCATAATAACAATGTATAAAGTATTATAAAACTTATAATAAGGATGAATGAAATCGGTAAAGTCGTTTTCAATTTATGACGTGATCAACGGAAATAGGGATTCATTATAAATATTCTAAGCAATTGAAAAACACGTCCATTGTGAAGTCAGATCAGGGATTCGTTTCTCGAGTGCAAGGAATGTTACTCCAGTAAACATTTAACGGTAATTGTGTGGTGCATCACGAATAAATAATGAGTGGTGGAAAGGTGAAGAAGTTTAACGAATACGTGAAAACGTATCTTTCATACAAAAACTGCCATGATAACGGCGTTCGGTAAGGTAGAAGTAGTGTAGTAGATTATGGCTGATAGTAAAACAACTGGAAAGTATTGGAATTTATTTTAAAATCAGCGCTTGGATACACGGCAAAGTTACGTTGAATGCTCATATAAACGAACAAAGGAGAGTATATTTTTGAGATTAAAACTCTAGACGTTGAATTCAAATTACAGTTCAGGTTTCCGTAGAATTCTTTATGAGCATGCTGATAGGGTGAATCGAAGCCAAGCGGTCCAGCACTGGTTGCTGCACCATCTCAGGAAAAAATAATATTTTTTTTGTGCATTGCCTCATGTTTTGGCAGTTCAGAACTCATTTTGCTGCATTTAAATTGTGTCCGGTTCGATAATGGCCGCCGCTTTTGTTGTAGCCGTTTATCGCGTTTGTATCTACAAATTTCTAAATTATCCACGACTGTTGCCGTATGCTTTTCAAATAAACTGCATCGTGTTCAGTACATTCAGGCCTACAAGTTAAACTCATACTTACTAACTTATATTATTTTTTCATGTACTCTATGTACCATGAAGATGTTGAAGAAAAATTGAATTTTCGTAGGCTAATTTCCCGAAGTAGAAACAGTTTGGGATCCTCGATAGTTTCCATGCTTTTACACATACTGGTGTAATTACTCTTTATAAATTATCAACGGTAACTGACGTTCCCTTTACAAAGAACACCCCTATAAAAAAGGGATTCTTTAAATTATTTAAATGTTGGGCATGTAGATAAAATTCTGAAACTTGTTCACAAAATAGGTCTTTCTAGTAGAAAACTACCATATAAATATGAACTTTGAGATTTAACTCAAAGCTAGTATAAGAAATTGTTAAATATAGGAAGAAATGCTCGATTTCCAAGTGCAGGATAAGTAGGTATATCAATAAAATATTTCAAATATTTAAACATTTTAAACTAAGAAAAATATTTTGAGAAAAATATTTAATTGTATAACAATTTATGAGAAATATTCTTCCACTATTATGTAATATAAATTTCAAAATATGACCTGATGCAGGTTTTCTAGGGTTTTCCCTGCATCTCTTTAGGTGAAACACCGGGTAGGATCCTTAAACCATAGCCCGGGGGCCCTAGTTAACCCTTGGCTACCTTTCTCTACCTTCCGCAACCCCCCTTTTTCAATTCCCTTCCTATGCTATTAAAGGGGAGTTGCCTGTTTCAGGATCACCCTCATGTAGCCTGTTACCCCCCCCCCCCCAAAAAAAAATTAAAAACATTATAATGTAAAATGGAAAAAAAATTTCTTTAACCTAAATTAGCAGTGAATTAATAATTATAAAATTTATTTTAACCTAAAATTAGTTTTTAGTCTGTATTGAACTATAGTGACATATATCATAATTTTTGATTTTGTTATTAATCAGCGTTTCAAACATTAAAAAATCCCATTTTTGAAGGGGTGTAATTTGTAAAGGGGACGTCAGTTACCGTTCATAATTTATTTAGAGTAATTACACCATTATGTGTAACAGTATGGAAATTATTGAGGTTCGCAAAAAGTTCCTTCTTGGGAATTTTCTTCATTTGGAATCCACAAATTCGTGGTAGGCAGAGTACATGTAAAAATAATGTTAGGTTAGTAAGTATGGATTTAAGTAGTCGGTGTGAATGTACTGAAAACGATGTATTTTATTTGAAAAGGATACGACAACATAGTCGTGAATAATTTACAAATTCGTAGATACTTGCAAACGCGCTACAACAAAAGCGGTGGCCATCTTTTAACCGGACGCAATAGAAGTGAAACAAAATTAGTTATGAACTTCCAAAACATAAAAAATTTCACAAACAAAATATTAATTTTTTATAAAATGTTGCGGCAACCAATGTCCCTTTTCCTGAACTACTTAGCTTGGATTGACCTATATTAAAATATATATGTTAAAATAACTGTGAAAATCTAAAAAAGTATACAAGCAAGTTTACATATAAAATACTTCTAATAACGAAATGGGGCAATAATTTCCAGTTATAAATAACACGATAAATCCTGCGCTAAATATACAACAACGTCTGCCATTCATTTTCAATGATAAATAAATATTTTAATGATTGTAGAATATAATAAACGAAAAATTTTTACGTACAGGAAATTGTTCAGTGTTTACTGAATATTTTACCGTGTTGTTTATTCCGCACAGCAAACAAGATGATGAGTAAACGTTATCACGAGTATCAAGTTCTGTTTATTATTTATGACTCCCTGTCCTGCAGTCTGTAGGTCGTAAACTTCTGCTCAGACGACCGAGTATATTGACTGCCTGACCTCGTCAAAAGACTGGCAGGAATATGAATCACCTTATTCTAATAAAGAAATTATATTCCTGCCAGTTTTTTATAAACGACGTAAAATTCGGATAGAATAATTCAGTATTTTACGGAACATATTATATATTTTATTACAAAAATATAAGGAAAGGTCTTATGACGCGGATTTTAAGGTAATATACCGTGATATCATGGTTAAATCATAACATTTCATATTCGTGTGCTGAGATGTTGAAATAGGACTTCTTTTACAATTTTTTTTCATTTTATATACATCGAATCCTATGTGACATGTGATATTTCCTTAATATTTTTTAATCAAACAAAAATAATTTATACGATATTCAAAACTGAGTATATATGTTTTTTCATCCGTTTGAAAATATTAGATTTTTAAGAATTATTAATATAAGAATTTTTAGACTTAGACAGTAAATAGTACACAAGTAGCAAATAATATTCCTACATGCAAATTGAATGCAAATAACATACAAGGTTTTAATAATTAAGCCAATTTTGCACCAGTTTCTATTCAAAATCCACTTTTTGGGGCAAGAGCTTTTGGTTTACTGCCATAATCAACTAAATACAATTACTATAATAAGTAACATACATATGAAATACATACATGCGTTACAAACATAAACCAGAATAATTATATAAAAATAAATTTACGTTTGATGTTTGCCATACCTGTTGTTATTTGTTGTAGTTTTATTACATCAAGTCAAAATTTACACTCAGGTTATCTCTCACTCTCTCTGTTTACATTTCATACATTATAGTTATTTTTCTTACATGGATATATATCGATTCATACCGTTAAGACATATCCTTCGACAACCAGGAAACATTACAACTTGCAATTTACTTAAAACATTTAATCATTACTCTGGTTTATGTTTGTAACACGTATATGTTAGATATGGTGAGAATTGTATGCAGTTGATAATGGCAGTAAGCCGAATGCTCTTGCCCCAAAATAAAACTGTATTTTAAATAAAAACTGGTGGAATATTTGCTTAATTATTTAAATCTTGGATTATTCATGAAGCAGTTTTAATTGATAAGTCGATATTGAAGTAATCAAATAACATAATACTTGGAGGACCCATTGGGACGAACAAGCAATTCGGAAGTATAGATTCTGATAAAACAGTACCGAGAGTAGTCAGCTACCTGTAACACTCATCTCGTGGCTTTGAAGAGTATCACAGCATTTAGGAAATGATTTCTCTTGATAGAAAAGATGATAAGAAAGGAAGATTCTTCGGCCGTTTGGGAAAGGGTCAACCCTTGAGTTTACCAGTGATTATGGGAGTTGCTCAGTCAAGTACGCCAAGAAAATATGAAGGAATTTATTCTAAATTACAGCAATTTAAGAAAGAAGCAGAAAGCAGACTGTCTGTAGCGACATGCATGGGAGTTCAACGAGTAACAGGAGACGACACGAGGAGAGAGATGTCTTTCCTATAGCAATGAACTTGGTTGTATAGTGGCCTTCGTCTCCGGGGCCACACGAATATCATTCGGCGAACACGTTGTAAATTAAATTAAAATATTGTGGATGTTGTTGTGAATTATTGCGCGTTAGGAACCACCTGCGATAACATTGTTGACCCCAATTTGATCTGAATATAGAAACTGTTGTGGGACGTCATCTAACGTCGAAATAGTTTCATATAAATTCGGGGGGGATATATATATTTTTTTTTCAGTTATTTTCTATAGCCTTAGCGTCGTACAGCAGGTAGCGCGTGTAACGGTAAGGTGGATCCTGACAAAAGGTGATAAAGGACTGGAATGCTTTGCCTACAAAGGTACTAGGGGCGTCCCCTAAGAATACAAATATTTTCAAAAAGAAGTTAGAGACAATGAAAAAAAGGACGTGAAATATTTTTAAAATTTTTTCTGTAATTTATATTTGTTCTTTTAGTTTATCCACAATTTATCTTTGTACTTTAATTTTATCAACAAACTTCCACCGGGCATGTGTCCTTCTGTAGTTGGAATAAACACAATACATAGGGGAGGGGAGGGTTAGTTGCATATTTAGAGAAGGTCAGTCTTGAAAGATACGGATAATACAGTCATCGGTGAGAGGTGGAGCTTTTTTTCGTCGCCAGCTCGTATGAGTCTTCAGATTTAACCCAGGGAGCAGAGAAGGTCCTCGCCCAGGGTGAAGGAAGCCGACGGAAAATTGCCACCTTCCAGACAGTGGTCGGAGGACATAATTAAAATTTTTTGCCCTTTTTTAAGGACAGGGCAGAGCGGTGGGTATTACACGCCGATCATAATTCGTAAAACCTAACCACAGGATACAAGTAATTTTTTGGTGGGTTAACAGGCTAAATGAGGCTGATCCTGAATCAGGTAACTCCCCTTTAATAAATAGGAAGGGAATCGAAAAGGGGGATACTAAATTGAATACGTAAAAATTATAAAATATGTAACCTTCTGTAACCGTTACACAATGCAAAGTTATTGATGAAGAAAAAAAAACTTTATATACAGTGATAAGAATTTATCATGATACAAATAACTTGAACTATAATAATATTTACTAAATCAATTAACGTCTTATGTTAAAATATAAAAATAAAATAATTTTCAACCGTATTTTTTCAGACAGTTTAATCAAACAACGTTTCGGCGCATATTCTCACCTTCTCCAGGTTTTTCTCTTCACAATTTGTGAAACAGATATTTCAATTTGAATTTATTCATAGCCAAAAAAGAAGAAGATGCGGATATGCGCCCAAACGTTGTTCGATTAAAAATAAAAAACTGTCTGAAAATAACCAGTCGAAACTTATTTCATTTCAATAAATATTTGCATGAACTGAGAGTCTTCAGTGAGAGAGAATTTAACGTTCTTGTAATGTTATTTGGAAGTGCACTCTTCTCTCGCACGTGAAATATGAAGTCATCGAGTGCAACCTTAATTACAATAATATGCACGATGACCAATGATACAACTAATAATTAAATTGATGTTACTATATACACCCCCCTAAGGTCGAAGAACTGATCGCTTCCAATACTCGTATCCGGCTGAGGGTGGTATGCGAGTTGACCACGATTGACTAACTAAAATGTACAGAATTGGTCAGAAAATTTCAAATTCATAAAAGGTTCAGGAACAAGTACACCTGATTAGTAGTGGTGCAGCTTCCCAAGAAATCACCACAAGCGTGGTGTGAAGTCAAGTCCCTGGATTTCCCGGCTGGATTTCTTACAGACTCTGGTTCGCGAAGTCACGAACGAGCGGTGACTGGCACGGGCTGGGGTGTCGGATGATTAGTGCTAACTTGGCTAGCAACCTACTTGTGGACCGTCCTCGGACTAAGTGCAGACTTCATGAAATTTTACGAAGTCCAGCTCGGACTCCTCACTAGATCATCGTGATGAAGTGTGATTTCTCAGTGAGGGAGATGAGCTCCTTGGATGAAAAACAGTGGGGGATAAAAAGTAAAGCTGATTTCCGGCATGCAGCTAGGCGACAAGAAGCCATCACGTCTCCTTTTGGAAATGCGGAGAAAAGCTGGTTCATTAATCAGAGAGGAGTTTCTGTAATCTGTATTCATCCAGCGATTGGTTGTCCAGCAGATTCTGACAATATCGGATGATGCTTTGGGCAAAATGGCTGAGATGGTGAATAATATTATGACAATAGATACCGGTACGCTACAGGAAGAAGCTGCTTATGTTTCTTCCTTACGTACCAAGCTGATGGTTATATCAGCACGTCTCACACGCCTCGAAACATGTTAGTGACCAAATGAAGTTATCACACCATATCAAACTGACAATAGACGATTGAATATAACTATTTCTTCGTCATTCCACGATATTAACATTTTATAATTAATAACAGGTTAATCTTTATTTCAATCTCAATCGACTACTTCTGTAATGACACATTGTCAAACTTATAGGCAAATAAAAAGTCAGTGAGGTGGGATTTTTAAAAATTAGATTAAATTCTGTTTAAATAGGAATTTATGAATAATCAGTTTCTTATACCGTTAAAAATTACCTAAAAATAAATTATTTTTAACGCAAATGTAAAAGCTTTATCTCATTGCTACTTTTAAAAAATAAAATCGTGCTTTTTCTTGGAAAACTATTTGTTAAAGATGCATTGAACGAATTATGTTAATAAGGGCCGACGGGGTGGATCTTTCTTGTTGCTTGTAGCTTTATGAAGCTCAGGCAGTTTTATTCTTTCTTAATGCACTCTTAACGAACAAAAAAAGAAAATAAAAGTTTGTGGATTTCGTACGCTGACACCTTCATCCTGTTTCGTCAATCTGACGCGCGTGGTCTAGCTGGTCGTACCACACAATGGTATTTTGTGTCAGAAGAGGTTACAAACCGATTTAATGAAATTATTAAGCGGCTGTAGTTTATTTTTTCTAAGGGTGAAGAAAACAACAACTGTTATTTTGTTTTATTCCAAGTAATTTCTTGGAAATGAATATAAGACGACGATTCATCCTCACAAAATATAAATTTATTATAACATTTGTACGCTAATTTTGTAACAAGTATGATGTAATATAAAAGCACTCAGATGTTCAATTACGTTAAATATTGTGTTTTGTTTGTGAATTGATTCGACGGGTGGAGTTCGTTGTATTCGACACCGTAAGGCAGCATTGGTAGTATCTACTTTAGAGGTCTCATATTTCATGTAGCAGTCTCCTGGGGCGCTTTTAGTTTCTTCACGGTCGTCCTTGATATTCTCTGTCACCCTCTCGTTTTCGAGATGTACAGCCCCTAGCTGCGGGAATTGCCTGCACTGATCGTCTTGTTTTATGGCCACGGTTTGTCTCTGTCCCCTCGAACCCAATCAATTCTTCTTAGTTGCCATTTAGTTGTGGTCAACGTATTATTTTTTTGCTTCTGCTATGACGATTACACAAATGGGAATTAATCGTTTTCCAAAGATACTTCCTATTAATACTTTTCAAGGTGTTCTGGTATCTCCATTTGATATTTACTAACTATTTAGTATTTAATCCACAAGTAATATTGCGTGAGCGTTCCATTTGATGAATTGATTAAAACATTAAACAGATATTAAAGTATAAAGGTCATATAAATTATTTATTAAAATTATATTTCAGGTGTTTCTAGTTGATACTGTATCCATCCCACCTTTTTCTCCTTTAATATGTACTTATTAATTTTTTATAATTCGTGACGTGGATTTTATGAATTATAGATATATTAGAAAAATAGAGTTATATTTTAATGTGTAGGTGCCAATAAATCTCAACTTTGAAATTTAAAGTTTTATTTTTAACAAAGGTAAAAGATTCTACAATATTATAATACTTAAATTTAATGAATTTTATTCGGCCTCACCAGAAATAATATTGGAAGAGACTTCAGTCAATTTAATTTACTTGAACTCGGAATTAAATTGTTTG
The DNA here is from genome assembly GCA_034510155.1 of Eucriotettix oculatus. NCBI lineage: Eukaryota > Metazoa > Arthropoda > Insecta > Orthoptera > Tetrigidae > Eucriotettix > Eucriotettix oculatus. Next base: position 12,377,663 of record CM067381.1, read on the forward strand.
TTTATGCATAGCAGAGGGAGAGACTATTGCCTTCTTGTTTCTTACCTTACAGACATCTTCCCCTGGTTTTCTTGTTGTCCTGGATTTAACCCAGAGGCAGCTTCCCGGTCAGCATAGAAGCTGCATGACTCTATTTTGGTGTAGTTTCCTTGTGATACTTGCAGCCAGGTCGCCTCTCCTCTCAGACTTAAGCAAGTCAGTCCTATTTTACGTTTCTTTTTCTTTTTGGTTAACAGGCTACATGAGGGTGATCTTGAAACAGGCAACTCCCCTTTATTAGCATAGGAAGGGAATTGAAAAGGGGGGATGCGGAAGGTAGAGCAAGGTAGCCAAGGGTTGACTAGGGCCCCCGGGCTATGGTTTAAGGATCCTACCCGGTGTTTCACCTAAAGAGATGCAGGGAAAACCCTAGAAAACCTGCATCAGGTAGGTCGGGCATTGGGTACTATACTCACGCCCTTCCGAATGACGGGAGACGAGTCTGCTGTGGGGACGCAGCATTCCCTTCTCCGTGTCTCCACCAGTTTCAGGAGGCAGTTGGCCGACTGATCCAATGGGATCAGCGGACAACTCTTGCCATATGCCCAAGGTCTTTGACCCCGGTACATATACCTCCTAAAATAGGTGAAGGTGTCTCGGCATATGAGAACTTTGATAAAAAGTACCCAGAGAGAGTGCGAGGCATCCCCGACATAATCAGCCCAGAGTGACTGTGGGGCTCACCTGATCATAGCGAAATTTAACACATTACAAAACTAGATATTTGTTAAATGGGTCAACATAGCAATATGTCGAAAGATTCCGAAATAAGTAAATTAATAGATACGTTTGTGGTCGTATTTGTTAAGTTTGTTAGCAAAAAATAATAATCTTTCGCGCACCACTAATATTTTCCTGCGGAACGCCGGTTGAGAACCGCTGCACTAGATGGTGCAGAAAACTGCAATTCTGCCTTGTTGAATGACATTCCATAAACAAAGGTGTATCAGGTTCGTTTATTTGTTCGTCATAGTTGCTCATTCACTGTTTAAAAAATACTCAAATATAATTTTCTGTCTATAACTTTAAAATAAATAAAGAGAAGGCCATCCTTTTTGTAAAATAAATTTATATGTATAACTCAGTGCTATGGCAATATCTATCTCACTCGTACAGCGTTCTAGTTTACTAAACACGTCCACACTTGTCCATTTTTACCCTTTGTTTTTTATTGTACCAGGGAACAAGGATTAGTGTTTCATTGTTTTAGCAGTGTTGTTCAATCGGCCAAAAACAACCTAGAAACAAAGAAACGTATGAGAAATTGTTCCACTTTCTCCCGTTAGTTGCAAATGGAGTTTTCGCCTTACGAACTGAATAAGTGTTATTATAACAGAATATTATAATACAAAGTTTGGATAGAATCACTCGAATATTTTTGCGGAACACCTATTCAGGGCCCGCGGAACACACTTTGGGCATAGAGGTTTCGTGTCTAGTACAACTTCGAGTTCCTGTTTGTCCTTAAACGACAATCGCCTTGGAGAAAAATAATTTGGCTTTTCATGCTTCAAAACAACATTCATCTCGCAATTCATTGTTGAAGCATGATCAACTGTTTCCTCGATATATTCAGTCTCACATAAAACACGTGTTTTCACCATTTCCGCATTTTGTCTCGACGAGTCATTTCAACTACGGTATCTGTATGCAATAGTTCACACAATGCAGTTGCCCAACGTTTGGGGTTCCTGGTTAGCAGAGTTTATTTTCATATCCCAACCTGACGTTGCATGAATTCCTCGGCATGCTAAACATTCACGCCCTAACGAAGCGGTATATGAAATTATTTTATATAGCAAATGAAATTTTAATGGGCAGGACAGACATATATACTGGTCTCGAATTTCGTCCCGTTTGTGCCACAAAAATTATTTCTCTGCAAATTTTTTATCAAAGAAATTGGTGACACGTATATATGATTGCATTCATCCTGTATTCACAGTTCACTTGATAACTGTTTACGCAACAATAGGACAGTCACTATGTAAGGTTCGTTTATCTCGATGCTGATAACATCGTTCTTCTTCCGTACGCTGACTTCAGCGCTCTATCCAGGCGTAGTCCTTTATTTCACCCTTGAAGTCATCGGAACAGCGCTACTGGAACCATCTCCGCCCAGTGCAACCAACTTGACCACACTGGAAATAAGAACTTTCAGTTTTTAAAAGTTGTGGGCACTGGGAAGCAACATGTTGCCAGTCTTAACAATTGTAGCAGCGAACACGTGATTTATTGCTACACGGCGTAGCTCTGCCACTATTCGGCAGCTTTACGAAACGTCATTTAGAGGAAGTCACCATTCTAGTAACTGTCGCCTTCTCAAATAATTCTGTAATCTCATCCACATTTTGGAATCTTTGCATTCTGGCTTCGTCGCTCTTTGTGGTGGTTGGATCACACCCAAGGCTGGACTTCTAGAAGGCCCAGAATAAGTCTCAAACCGTTGAACCAAAGAAATACATTGGGCTGCTAAGGTCGAAAACTCTACTTACCAAATTCTGCTCTCGTCCACCATTTCATTACCTCGGATTACACCTTCCAGAGCAGTAATCTACCAATCCCTTTGCATTTCTCACGGGAAAATATTCCCTTGCCTTGGTATTTCCCTGGTGTGAAATATATATTTTTTTCTGCCGACGCCGCTTCCTCTGGCTATTGTACTCAGATTATCCTTATCCGCGGCGTCTCGGCAGCTGGAATTTCCTTTGGCGGCGTCCCCACTCCCCTTCAAGGTTAGTCCTCGGAAAAGCCCACTTTTTAGGCACTTCCCCCATTAAATATCGTTTCAATTTTGAACCATTACATCCTTTTGACGCAGTTTCACCATCATCAATGTCGTCCTATGACAGCGTTGCTATCCCAACAAAACCAAATAATTATAATATACATAAATTATGTAATTAGTTTAGCAAGAATTATTTTCTCTTAATTTTAAAAGCTCTATAATACATTGTGCTATGAATGTACGTCATGATTCCTGTCAGGAATCAGAAATGCGTATGCGCAGTAAATCTTTCCATTTCTTCACACCCGTAAAGCTCAAAGCTGTGCTGTGGAATCACCTCCCACGAAAACACAAAGCCATGTAGCATCTGAAAGCACTGCAACGACACTGCGTAATCAACGAAATCTAAACTATTGAAAATCTTCTTTTAAAGCAGTTTATATTTTGAGAACTCAAATAGTATATGTGCATTTTCTGTAGTGTTTAAAAAATTACATTAGATGGATATTTTAAAGAAAAACAAAACATTAAAGTGGCGGCAGTTTGAAGACTCTACATAATACGAACAAATAACCGCAGGATCCTGTATACAATATGAAATTAATAAGGGGATATTAATTATTTGCCACTGGCTCACGTGCTGTCTCCATTCTTTTGACTCCCTACCGCCAAACGTCCAAGCAGATGTGTTACAAATATTTTATCATATTATGTACGTCCCTAAAATTGAATAACTTGTAAAGAAAAAATACTTTCGTGGTACAGATGCGTGAATTTAGGTTTCAATTTTTCCGCTTTTAAAAATTAGTGTATGCCTTACATAATTGTACGTAATTATCCTCGTAACAATCATTGCTAAGTGTGATATAGTACAAAACTTAAAAATCCTCACGAGCCGCCACTTATATTAATAAACACAAAATTTATCGTTAAATGCAAACAATGATCAAAATAAAATGATTTACAATAGACGCTATCACCCCGCATTATGGATAATATACAATGATGTTGGACGGGCGATATTAACGCTAATCGGATGAAATTATGATCGACCATTATTTTGACTGAATTATTGACTGAAATAATACAATTTTAATGTCGTGTTACATAATGTAAGGAAATTTTAAATATTGTAGACAATATTAAATACTCTGCTTATGGTTATCTCCATATTTCATTATTCCTCCAAATTACTGGCTTTGAAGTTAAATATTTATAAAATTCTCGATTTAGTAGAGTGAAACACCACAATATAATGGGAAAAAATATCGCGAGAAACTGCTAGTTCTTATTATTTATGGCACTTACTAAAATGGCTTGAGGTGAAAAATTTGAGTGCAGATACATTTTTAATAAACGTTAAATTACACTGATGTGTGAGCACCGCTGCTTGACATCATAGTTCTAACACAATAATACATCATTATTTGCAACTGCAAGAATATCACGAACAAAGTTTAATTTCTCTTTGGATTTCATTAGAGATGTAGTTTATAAGCCTCATTTTTAAAGTATATAAATTTTGATTGCCTTACATAAGGTTTGAATTTATGTTCAAGGAAATAATATCAGCAGACATAGTCTGAAGCTTCAAATTTGCTTTAGGAAACTATACAGTTCATTGCACACCCAGAACATTGTCCAATCTCGGCTGTCACTTTTTGCTCGCAGTCTATACATTGCAGGTCTTGGGATAGCTATAAGAAACATTCTGATGGTTCGGGACAATGGCGCTTAGGGGCCTCCAGGAGGTTTCATTCAGTAAAATGTGGAAGTAAAAAGCTTCAACATGAGAAATAAACCATAAATTATGTTCTATTGTATGTATTAAATTAATCATATATCTGAAACCTATTAAATTTAAACTTATCTAAACAGAAGTATGAATAAATTAAATAGCTGAAGCAAATTGAGATGGAATAACTCGAATTCAATTCAAATTAACCAGATATTTACAGCTCATGAAAATAAAAACTTAAAACTCTTCAATTGTAAATGATTAAGGGTTATTATTTAAATTATTTAATGAAATCACTTTAAAAGTATGATATAATAAATTCAATCATAAAAAAATTATTTTAAAATGGGTCCTGCATGCTATTACAATTAAATAAATACAAGGGGACGATTTCTTAAATCTCAGGGTTAATTTTTCATTGGGTGATCACGTGCAGCAGAGATTTCGTTCATTCGATGAACCTGTTTTATTTTCATTCGTATCATTACTATGCGACCGGAACTTCCTTCTTCCTTCTGGTAGACCAGTGGGAAGTGGGATGATCTCGTACTGTCCGTTTTTCCTCCTTCTTCCCTCTAGTCTTCCCTGTTGTTAACACCTTTTCACTAAAGAGCAACAAGTCACTTTCAAGTATTGTTTCACACTCCAGCTTTTTCCTCCCTTTCCAAATCCGTTCGACTCTCTAGCTAGCTCCTCACTTCCATGTCTAGCACCACACTCACTCTGCCTCCTCGCCTTCTCAGCGTCTTACCTCATACCAAATATTTTTCAGCAGCAGCAAAACTCCGTATATCCCTTCTCCAAGAGAAAACGCTATTCCACGTGACGTTTTTCTGCCAATCCTCATAAGTCCTCCATCCACGACACAAGGAACAGTGTCCTTAGGAAATTTGAAAGGTGAATGCTCTTTCAGCCAAAAACAAGCATAACGTTATAAATACACCAGTTAGGATGTTCTTGATAAAATTTTGTATCATTCAAAATTCCATAAACTAAAATTGGGGAGGGTCCTACTGCGCTACAATATTAATAAAAATTAGGAAAAAGATATCAAATCTATGAAATAAAATAAAAACGATTGTTCAAACTTAGAAAAAAATAATTAAATTAATTGAAAATAATACAAAAGTTTCGTTATAATACAATAAAATTTACACATGGATTCAAACATTGTGTAACAATGGATTTAATTAATGAACGTAGACTTTCCCGGTGAATAATTCGGATGAAATCTTCACGGTTTGTTAACCGTGAAGATTTCATCCGAATGGATTTAATCTTTGAATGTCTCATGAAAGTTGATTTGGTGAGGAGCAATTACTGTATATTGTTGTAATCTTTAATTTTAACCTATGTATATAAAATTTATTTGTATACATACTTAGGTACAAATAAACAGTTTACCTGGTGATATTTTATCATCAATCATATTGAAATAAATACATACAATTATTTAGGTATTTAAACGCACTAAACTTTAGGACAGTTTTCTGAGTTTTAATAACATTCCGTCAGAGGAATTCCTCCAAACTCTTTAGTTAATTTGTTATATTCATTTTTTGCAATTTAAAGGAATGTGTATTTGTCAACATCTGAATTTTGAAAAAGGGTTCGTCCTCGCATGCCGAGTACCATTCTGTCTCACTAATCTATTATTGTGCGTACTTATCATATGTACAACATTTCTTTAGACTTTTATATTCCAGGTTTGAGAGTTTTTATTACAGGGTTTAAAGTATTCCACGCCTTACATGCACATTATTTATATTAATTTCTTTTTCATTCTAAATCTTCGCAATTTATGGAGTTCATAGATACGTCCTTACCACTTGTGCTCGAATTGATTTAAAATCGTGCCTGCGAGTGGCGCTGGCGCTGTCATAGAACATCTACTGTCGTCGTCAAAGTAGTAGAGCCCTGAGTTTGGAGCATCACAGTGTCCATTCGGAATGACCTACGTTATTGAGAATGGTCTCCTTTTACGCAGAATTTGATGCCATTTTATGATAAGGAAAATAAAATAATTTAAAATCATTTTAAACGTGTGTTTTGGAGAAAAAACTGAAAAAAGTAAGTCCTTCTTCATATAGCTCGACTTTGACAACTCATAGATTTTAAACTATAGCTATAAATATTCTGAAGGTTTAACAGAAGACAGAACAAACCTTTCGAAACGTATCCGCAAAGTTTTAATTATCTGCGTTTTTTATATTTTTTATATTAATTAATTAGGGAACCTCAATAACTCTGGTATAACGCTGCTCGCTGTGTGATGTGACTCATATGTATGAGTATAATGATAGGATTTGAACAATTTCTAATGTCCTTTTTTTACAACTAAATATGCCTATTAATGGGCGAAAGCTTCTGTTTTTTTAGAAGTGACATGTTTTTCAATCAATTTTTTATAATACAATTGTTTGGACATAAAAAAATGTTTTTTATGTATAATAAAGAAGTTCATCTTAGTTTGTGTGTTTTTTTATTGTTTTTAATCGGCCTATGTACTTAGAATTTCGAAGTTATTTTGTATGGCATATATGTCTTGCTCAAGGCCGTGTATATTTCACAGTTATTTGCATGTCGTCGGACAATTTAATTTATACTGCTTGGTAAATCGTTAAAGAATATTAATAACAAGATTGGCAGTGATCGATCCTTGACGAACTCTAGGTGATATACATCTTTACTTAATTAAAGGAATATTATTTATATATAAAAAATATGTACGCTAGAAACAAATATGGTGTCAGAGGGTACAGAATCGCACAGCTGTATATTGAATATATATATATAGTATGATCTGGAAATGCTCTTAATTATTTGAAAGAGCAGTTTAATCACGTTTTTAATGTTAACCTAGTTTCAGAGTATATCGATTAGTAGTTATCCTATGTTAAGCTCAAATACTTTAAAATAAAGACAATTCAGACTTTTTACATGCTCTGAAACGACAGAAAAGTTTATATAACTTAAATCCCCCATGTGTTATTCCGAAAGACCTCCATTATTATCACACAACTGTTGGCATCCCCTATATTTTATAAAGAAAATATATGATCTAGGACTGGCAATAAATGTAAATTGCAATTATTATCTTACTTCACGATCGAATATTTAGACTAGACATCACTACAGTATTTTTCTGCGATATCTGAGAGACGGGTTATGTTTGTGTAAATGATGGAGTGCAAATGATCATGTTTAATGTATAGAGAAGGATGTGCGCTCCCTCCGGAGAGAAACCTTAATAGCTTTATACATTAGAGAAGAGACTCAAGATATCATTGTAAATATCAAGCTCGTCGTATATGATTTACGAAAATGTAGACCTGTAGAACAAGACTAGGAACTCTTATCATAAATCAACAGTACTTACCGATACAATAGTAGAATGATTTGTTATTATAATTATAATTATTATTCTATCAACCAAAATATCCCACGCACAAAACAAATTCAATTATTTATTTCATTTTGAGTATGATAGGGAGAATTGCCTTTCCAAGTAACAGAATTTCTTAACTTCCGTCAAAATATCCCTTAACCAATCTAACAACTTTTGTTATTCCTCTGTTTCCCAAACTACATTCCATTATCTTGGTTTTCCCTCTATTAATCCTCATGTTGTAATCTTTCTCGATGACCACGTTCAAGCCACATATTATGGTTTCCAAGTCTTATTCTGACTGCAATATTATCGGCAAAGCGTAGTGTTTTTATTTATTCACCTTGCAGTATGATTCATTTTCCATATTCCGTTTTAATCCTCTTCCTGGCGTGTTCTATATATATAACTTAAACAGCATGAGTAACAGACTTGTCTTACTCCTTTCTTGATTACGACTTTCTTTTCTAGACCTTGTATTCTAATTACTGCTGCTTCTCTTCTGTAGAGGTTATGTATAAGCCTCCTTTCCCGATATTTGATTTCAGCGCTCTTCAAAATCCTTAATAGTGTCTTCCGGTTCACGTTATCAAACGCTTTTTATGAATCTACAAATGACATGAACGTAGTCCGGTTTTTCCTTTTCCGTCTTCTAAACTTGGCCGCAAAGTCAATATTCCTTCTCTTGTCACTACATTCTTCCCAAACCCAAACTGATCTTCTCCAAACTCGCATTATATTTGACGTTCCAACCTCCTATATAATATTTTCGTTAATATTTTGCACGCATGAGATACTAAGCTAATTCTTTTATGCTGTTCGCATCTATCAGCCCTAGTTTTCCTCTGTATGGGTTCAATTATGTTTTTACTAAACTCGTCTGGTATTCTTCCTGTTTCGTAGATTTTGCAAACTACCCTGAACAGCCATGATATTCCTTGTTCAACCGATGATTTTACCAACTCTGCTGGAATGTTATCAATTCCTGGCGCTTTACAATTGCTCATGTCTTTCATCCATGTCCCTGTCAAACTCTGACCTTAAAATTTTGTCTCCCAAGTCTTCATCATCCACCTCCTCTTCTTCTTGTATTACTGACTAAAATAGATTTCCATCGTGATACAGCACTTATAGATATTTCTTCCATCTTTCTGTCTTTTCTTCTTTATCCATAATTGGCTTCTCATCCGCTCTCCTGATGTTCTTGCTATCCTCTCTCATTATTATTCTTTGATTTTATTATAAGCTGCGTCTATTTTTCCTTTAACAATGAAATCTTCAACCGCTTTTCATTTCTCTTGTAGCCAAGCCTCTTTAGCTGATTTGCACTTCCTATCTATCTCATTCTTGAAGCATCTGTACTGCTCTTTGCCATTTTCATCTCTTGCGTTTTTATATTTTCGCCTTTCATAAATTATTTTTATTATGTCTTGTGTTATCTATGCTTTCCTATTGGTCTGAGCTATTCTTCCTATTTTTCCTTCAGCTGTTCTAGTAATTTCTTCCTTTAAGAATGCCCACTTCTATTCCTGATATCTTCTTTGAAACTCTGAAGCACCTCCTGTTGTCCTCTTGTAGTTTAGCACCTGATTCCTATACCTCTGTCTAACCATATATAATCTAATTGGTGACCGTGCAGTCGATGCGACCATTATAAATAAATAAAAATAAATCTAATTGGGACATGCACGTGTCCCCCAGCATCTTCCACGTGTAAGAACATAAAATTACTGTAATGTATTGTAACAATAAAAATTAAATCTTTGAATGGATGAAATCTTCATGGTTAGTCTGATGACAACGGCAGAAAATGGCTTCAGAAACGTTGTGTTTTTAAAAGACTTACCCGGTTGGTTAACCGTGAAGATTTCATCTGAATTATTCATCGGAAAGTCTATGTTGATTAAAGCATAAATATATTTCTGAGTCAACTTTTAGTCTCTCGCCGTTATCATTGTCTCGCCTAACAAGTAGAATGTCAAAGTATTTGTTAAAATAATGAAAAAAAAAGTATATGTTGTAAGAGAATTATAAAATTCAATTAAAACAAATTTATTATCACAGTTAACACAAAGTAATATTAATTTAAGGCAAATATTATAGGAGCCTGCAAATGTAGTCTGTATAGAATAGCAAAATAAAGGAACACTGGCACTTTTAATGTTGTGTAAATATTAATAATTGAGCATTGTATATTTTTTGGAATTTATTAATAATTATGACAATATAAAACGAATTCGGTTTTTTCCATATCCTTATCTAATCTAGTATAATATATATATACATAATTTCTAAGTGTCTTGATGTATTGTATGTGATTCCAGACTGTGCTGGCCTATACAGAGCATTTATCGAGGTTCGGAGATACAGAAGTTCAAAAATTATTATAAATAATTATTAAAATAATAAAAAAATCTTTATCTTTATTTTAATCTGCTAACCAAGCATAATCGGCAACATACAACCACGAATTGTTGAAAATCTACATTGTAAATCTTTTTTCAATGAGTCCTGATCTTGTAAATTTAGCAACTTCATAAATTGAAAGCGTCAAAAGTGTCGATAATAATCGTAATTTTCAAATCGACGTATCGAATATTGTAGAACAAGATTTGCAAAATATAAGTTAAAGTCAACAAATTTTTACACTATAACTAAAAATTTCATTTACTCTAAAACTTTTGCGTACTGTTTAGATATATCTTCACCTTCCTTTCTGGAATGCATACAGTTATTTTTTATAAAAATATATATAGATTCTAAAATTTTTCTTTTAATTATATTACTTTCTTTATGTATAATTTTAACATTATCAAATTCTATATTATGTTTCATGTTTAAATGGTGTAGTGACAAGGCTGTATTTGTTTTAGTATTGCTCTTAGAATTATTTCTATGGTTATATATTCTAGTATTCAAGTTCGTTCCTGTGTGTCCTAAATAATTTTTGTGACAGTCATTGCTATTAATTTGATATATTACATTTTTTGTTCTTTTACCGGAATTTTATCTTTAAGTTTAGTTCAATAAATCTTGTTTTCTAGCTATAATACATATTTTATTTCATTAATACCATTATTTTAAAAAACGTTTACTAATTTGGGTGTTAAGTGTTTCAATACATGTTAAGGAGCAATACCTTGTATTATTATCTGTCTTATTGTTTGTTTCTTGTCAAACTACTATTTCATTATTTAAAATTAGATGTTTTATTATCTATTGGTTTACAATGATGTGTGATATTCTGTTTATTTTTTGTTTTAAGGTTATTAGTTTAATTTCTTGATCATTATTTATCACTTTATTATTTGTATTATATCAGGTTTATTTTTTATACCATAATTTTTTTATATTACAATACCATAAAGTATTTTTCCATTTTTTGGGGTAAAAATTATTTAGTAGTATATCATATGTAATTGATGTAATTTCCTTTATGAATGAAATAACTGTAACGTTTAGAGATCTATGTATTAGAACATTTGCAATATTCCTTTTATGAGAGAATTGATTGTTTAAGAAACAATTGATTAATGTATCAGCTGTAATAGGTTTCTGATACAATTTTGTTGTTATCTCAGAGTTCTTTAGTTTATTGTGCAAACTTTCCAAAGAATGAAGGTAAATCACATAAAAAACTATTGAGATTGATTTGCATCTTACTATTTTTTACGGCTAATCCTCCGCACAGCCATAAATACTCTGATACAGTCCCGTTCCATATCGTAGGTCTCGGAATACTCAAAACTGAACAGTAAAAAACAGGATTGTTCGCCCCAAAAGTGAACCTGCATAGATTTTTTTTGAACACGCTCTTCTTCTGTATTTTATTGCCTGAGGCTTAATATTAACTGAAAGAGTAATTCTTTATGTCGGCGTTACCTGTACATTAGCAATGTATTAATAAAAATGTGAGAAAAAATAAAAGAAATATTACTTATTTTAAAAAGTGGAATTATGAGCTATATTTATGGGTTATATTCCTCAACTAAGTATTCCCTTATTTTAATATAAGTTTATATAAGGTCAAAAACAGACAAAAATGTAGTGAAACATAAACTATAATTTTAAAAACAACTACATGTTTCACTGATTGTCTGTTTTCGGCCTTATATTAAACGTACAGACATTAATAAGTATTCTATTATATTCCCTTATTTGTTCACTTAGAATACAACCTTTTGCACATTCAGAAGTGATAAATTCGGTTTAAATGATGGTTTTATTAATATTAAATAAAAAATAACATTCTTCATATATGGATTCATTATTTGATAAAATGAATTCGCAAAGAGTAATTCATAGGCAAATTTATGGGGTAGACAGAAATTCTGACAATTCACGTACTGCTCTGGACTTAATGCGTCGGACTGTGAATAGAAATGTCACTAATTTATGAGCGAAAAATTATATACTTTAAATTAAAACAGTAAAATACATCATTGCGAAAGTTTTGAAGGAAATTAATTTGGAGCTACTTATAGATTCTTCTGACCACGCCGGAAGGCTTGAAAGTTTCCATCTCTGTCTTCGTTATTAAAGTCTTTAGCATAATGGCCCACCTCTTTAACCAGTGTTTGAAGGTTGGAGGATGTAGCTGGGGGAAGAGTGGAGATATGGAGGGGGAGCTGAGGGCAAATTCTGCTGGTCTGGCATAGAATTCTGCGGCAGCATCAAAAGCTTCCAATATACAAGTGTAATGTGAGAGAACCGACAAGCATAAGGTTAAATGCAACTCCTACATATCCGGTTTATTTTTTATTTTTTAATCACGGAATGCTGATATTTTATCTGTAACTCTGGCCATCTGTTTATCGCGGGAATTGGATGTATTGAAAAGGATAAATACAATGAAAAGTAAGAGAAATATTTGGGGGAAAAATATTTCTATCTCTTTAGAAAAAAATACGGAAACTAAATATTGAAAATAGTGGGTAATTTCAGAAAATTATATATGGAAATTCGATTCTTGATGAAGCTAAGAAACAATAAGAAAAAAGCCAAAAAAGCATATGCCTCAGTGGCGATCACTGGTCCGTTACAATATATATATATATATATATATATATTGTAACGGACTATTGGTCGCCACTCAGTAACATGGTTTTTATTTTTTTAGCATATTTTCGTATATGTGTATATAAATATCTATATATCTATATATCTTTTTTGACCTAGAGATGTGTTTGTTATCGAATAAGAACCCTTGATGGTTTACCAGAAATATTCCAAGAGTGAAAACGTACAGAGAAGAGAGATGACCCGAGATCCTATCAAGCAAATAGCCATTCTGGTTGATCGGCCTCGTGTCTGTCGCCAAATTCAATTTCAAAACAAATTGCACGAAGACTCCATCCCAGTTATTAAACAATGAAATATAGATTTCAACATCACTATTCCCATTCAACGACCTACACTTCACTGTCGTAATATTATTAATCAAGTATCACATTTACTGATTAGAGTTATTATATCACGTTAGTGAGAGTATTTAGCGTTTTATTCGAGATTCCTTCGGACTTGTCATTGTATACTTAAAGAGGTAAAAATTATTATTTAAAGAATTTAATGAAAAGAAAAGTTCTCCAACTTTTTGAATATCCAAAAACCTCACAATTAATAATGTGTTAATAATCATAAATTTCCTTTAAGTAGTGGATATGAATATTGCCTTTATAATATAAGGATTGGTAGACAAATTAAGCTACAATTGACTATCAGCTTAGTGTACGGTTTCAGTGGAACAATTTTGTTTTTTCAATTTCAATATTAGAACTTGTTAATATAATGATATTAGATTTCATATTAAAATATTTAATTTATGGAACAAATTTAATTTTTCTTGATTTCCTCTAAATATTTTATTTTTCGAAATAGTTGTTTTCTGTTGTAAAAGTTCTTCCTCGATTCAAAACAGAACCTTCCCCTGCCGCATCCCAATCTAAATTTTTTGGCTAAGTGCAACAGAGCTTCCCCAGATACAAGAACAAGCTCCTAAAAAACTCTACTGCGCGTTAATCATGCAATTACGCTAATCTGACATTTACTTTGGCGTCAGGACCAAAATAAGTAATTATTTGCACCGTCGATGCACTGTTCATAATGATGTATATTCTGCCACCTAATTTGTTTATACATTGCGATAATCTATATCCTAAGATAGTACAGTTGTTTTTACATGGCATATAGCACCATCTAAGGCTAGTGTCACACTTGAGCGGGTTGCGGGTAGCCCGCTGCGGGTCAGACAACACGTGTGTTTAAATGCAACCAGTCACACTTGGAAGGTTGCGGGGCGGGTGCGTTTTCCCGTCCCGCTGTATCCTCACCGTGCTGCAGGGAAACGCAACACGTCCCACGATATTTGGATGGGGGAAGGGCTTACTATTGTAACATTATCAATTTCATAATCTTAATCAAGTAATAACCTTAACATGTTGATTTTAACATTTCAGTTTGATAATTTTGATTTATTAATTTCAACATGGGTTGTTTCAAAATTTTGTTTCATTTATTACATAATATGTATTTTTTTTGCAAGATTTACGACCTTATTAAAGCAGACATAAATACCAAAACGTATCATTCGAAAAAAATAGAGAACAAAGCTGAAAGTCGGATTCGAGTCTCTGTCAATCCATGCCAAGTGGCCCAGAAAAGAGGAAAATAATTGCTCATCTTTTCAGAAAAAATAATATTTTGTTGGTGCATTCCCTCGTGTTTTTTCAGTTCAAAACTAATTTTGTTTCATGCATATTGTGTCTGGTAGAAAAATAACCAACGCTTTTCTTGTGGGGATGATCGTTGTTTTTCACGTTTGTAGCTATTTACGACTTTATAAATTATTCATAACTGTCTTTTTCTATTCTTTTCAAATCAACTGCATCGTGTTCAGTACATTTGGGCCTACAAACTAAACCTCTACTTGCTTGCCTAATATTATTTTCTCATATACTCTTTGTAACATGAAGTTGTCCATTCGAATGAAGAAAATTATATTTTAGTAGGCTTATTTCTTCATGAAAAAACAGTTTACGAACCTCAATATGTTTCGTGCTTTTACACATAATGATGTAGTTACTATATATATAATCACAGGTCAGTGACGTGCCATTTACAAATTACATCCTTTTATAATGAGATTTTTCTCTTTTTTTTTTCAAAGTTTGAGTTACAATATCTCGGTATGGCTTGCGGATAAAAATTTGAAGTTCTACATTTAGTACGTTTTTATAGTATCAAACTACAGTATAAATTTCTACTTTGAGATTCAACTAAAAGCTAGTAATTTTTTTGGGTAACAGGCTACATGAGGGTGATCCTGAAACAGGCAACTCCCCTTTAATAGCATAGGAAGGGAATTGAAAAGGGGGGATGCGGAAGGAAGAGCAAGGTAGCCAAGGGTTGACTAGGGCCCCCGGGCTATGGTTTAAGGATCCTACCCGGTGTTTCACCTAAAGAGATGCAGGGAAAACCCTAGAAAACCTGCATCAGGTAGGTCGGGCATTGGGTACTATTCTCACGCCCTTCCGAATGACGGGAGACGAGTTTGCTGTGGGGACGCAGCATTCCCTTCTCCGTGTCTCCACCAGTTTCAGGAGGCAATTGGCCGACTGATCCAATGGGATCAGCGGACAACTCTTGCCATATGCCCAAGGTCTTTGACACCGGTACATATACCTCCTAAAATAGGTGAAGGTGTCTCGGCATATGAGAACTTTGATAAAAAATACCCAGAGAGAGTGCGAGGCATCCCCGACATGATCAAGTAAGCCCCGCAGTCACTCTGGGCTGAAGCGTCTACGATAAACTCCCGCAGCGCTTTCTTGAAGGTGATCTGTAATAATTTCTAAAATATATCAAGAAACGATTGTTTCCCGCCTGTAGGAAATAACAATGTAATACTTTAATTATTTAAGCTCGGTAAACTAAGAAAACTATTTTGATAACAACATAATAGATTATATATAACGGTGTTTGATAAATATTATTGCATTATTATGTAATGTTTGCTTCAAAAAGTGTAATGAAACACAGAATTAATAATAATAAATTAAAAAACAATCACATAAAATAACATTATTTCGCTGAACTGGATTAACATAACATTACCAATTAATTATTTTATAGCTGTAAAATGTGTTTTAATTAATAATTAGATTTTAATGTTGGTTTAACAGACATGATATTTAATTTCGTTATTTAAAGTGCGTCTGGTCATCGTGGTGAATTCCAAGCGAATATGTTTCTTCAATATATTATTGGCTCCTAAACTTTGTATTCTTTTGTGGTAAGGTACTTTGTTCTGGAGGATTGTCAAAATATTATGTCCTTTTATTTTGATCATATACGTTGTTCATTACTTGTCTTCATAAATGAATGTAACTTTGTCTTTATTTTGAAGTGTCAATGATACAACCTCTGGAACTTGGTAAAATTCACTTTCTGCTGACGATGATGTATTCTGACATTTTGACACAGTTTCTGATTGCGTTATAAAGCAGTTAGATGCCCTATTTCTTTTGATTTTGTGAATCATCCAGATAATAAACGTCCCGCTCCCGCACCAATTATATTCCGCTGCGGCTTGTCACGCACAAGTGTGGGTGGCGTAGGCTTAATGAAGTGTAAAAGTCGGGACAAAACGTCAAGCTTCTATTGTATAGCTTCAATTCTACGGTTAAAGCAATAATTTGACTTAGTTGTACCTTTATTATGACTTTTTGGCAAATAATTTTACTTCATTGTTTGTAGCAACATTTTTTGCTGTAGTCCTTATTATACATTGTAGTCCCACTGTACAATAAAATAAAAATATTAATTTAGCATATTTTTTGTAATTTGTTGTTGCCTTGCATGGGAGCATGTTATTATAATATAGAAATAATAACAAGGAAACGCTTGTCTTGAGAGTATTGTCATTGACGACGTTTGAATGATTTGTATGAAGAAAACGCATTAGAGGTTTCCTTGAGCAAAGGCCGCGACTGGTACATAAAGCGCATCCAGCGTGTATTGGCCCAATATTCGGGCTCCACAGGACGCTTCTGATAATGGATTCGCTCCAGGCTAGAGCAGGGAACGCCTCCACAGGGATACAAGGACGCCATATAACCTGCTGCGAAATTATAACACTTTTAAAATGCTTGCAAATCATTGCGTTTAGGATTCGAAGTCACATTTATTTACTCTTATTTCATTAAGTCAAACCGTAATTAGGTCGCGTATTACAAAAAGTGTCTTTCAATTAAATCTTCCACGATATTCTTTGACCAGAGGTAAGTTATTCCGGAGATTCTTGTATCTAAGATTATTCTTTTTGTAGCTTTTCGTCGCGATTTGTACAGTAATATTTCATGAGGTAAATAAAAAGGTCGCCAATAGGTCAGCATATATTTTTATCACAATTTATTCAAAAGCAACGTTTCGTCTCCTGTTTGAGACTTCCTCAGACGTTCTACAAAATAATATTACAAAAGTCATCCCCAGAAGGTTGAAATGTATTAATCGTATTGATAATAAAACCTTCCTGTCCCTACGCTCTACCCAAAATTCATAAAGCCATTTTATATTTTAGAGCAGGCGTGTCAAACTCAATTAATATACTGGCCATTTCATAAAACTGTTGGTAACATCACATTTACATATTTTCTTAAAATTATAAATTACAATGAGGATTTAGGAATATGGACAGAATAATTAAAACAAATTATGTAATTAAATTAATTTCATGGTAATAATTTATAATATTGATATGTAACTATTAGTTGCTTTCATTTAAACATTAATTTTATTTATATATTATAAACTAAAATTATATTTTTATCGAAAACTTGCCAGCGCTTTCTTTCTACTAGTTTTCCAATATCTAGATTCAAATTTTTATTATGGTAGATAGAGGTATGTCTGTTAATCCTGATCTGTACGTCGTTTTATTTAATTTCATGGGTGAAAATAGTAGCTCACATTAGCATCTATTTCCAAAATAGGATAAAAATATATTTTGGCAAATGCTAATTTTCGATATTTGTCTTTTAAGACTCAATCATTCTGACTTCTCTATAAAAATATTAATTTGAGCTGCTCTTTCGAGATATCTCGCATAAAAATGCTAATTTTAACGTAAAATATTATCCTGATTTTATTTCAGACTAGCCGGGGTCCCAGCGTTGCCCGGGTATTTATTTATATTATTCCGGTACATTATTTAATTCTTGGTCAAAACATAGTTAAACCGACATCGGAAACGTTACAATATGAACCTCAAATATACTCCCAGTTACTCCGATACAATAATAGGAATAAATATATTTTCAGTATCTAACAGAATAAAAATTTTCCCCCACTCAATGGTTAATTTTTTTACTTAAAACGCATATTAAAGGTGATAATGTAACACACGACTTTCATTACACCAAACTCAATAGTTTCCTTTTTATTTTAATATTAGCAATTACAAAATTTTAAAATTTAACTGACGCGAGAAATAAAACCAATTTATCAATTTATGTATACATCGTATCGACGATCCAAAGAAGTTCATTTTTCTTTAGCTACAATAGACAGTAAGTGGGATGAATGATATAAGATTTATAACTCGCAGTCGGTTTAGACGCCGCGGCGATTCCAAGAAATTTTCCCGTAGAATTAATATTTCTATTATATTTATATCTTCTGCAATACATTGAAATTAAATATGCACGAATATTGAAATTAAATCTCCTTTTTAAAACACTCAAATTTTCATTGAAATCAGTCGAGCATTTCGGAGTTTATTCAAGACAAACATACGGAAAGACAGACAGTTAAATTTTATTTATTATTATAGATAATCACGACCAAGAAACCCTCTACGCGGGCCGCCTGTTTGACACCCCTGTTTTACAGTTATAGTAGCTTCAACAAATAATCCCCTCCACAAAATTTCAACTTTTTTGTATACCTTGTTTAAAAAATGCTTAAATTGTGAAGTACATTATTCTGTTAAAAATTCATTACAATTATTAGAGAGCTTAAGAAATTTAAATGAATGGCCATATTTTAGTTTCTGTCGATGTTGTTTCTCTGCTTAACTCGTTACCTAAAGAATTAATTATAAAATGTTTAAAAAATGACGGGAAAACAATTTTTCAGGTCTTAAGTGCATTCCTTTGTCTGATATGCTTGATTTACTCAATTTAATGTAGAACTCAATTTATCTTTCATTTTGTAATTCTTATTATAACCAAAATCCTTTTTCCTCTTTCTTTGCAGAAATTGTGATGAGAGATTTGGAAGTCTTATGTATCTCATTATTAGATTTTAAAACCATTAATATACTTCAGATACGTTTCTGATACTTCTTGAATCATTCCAAAAACTAAATTAGATAATTTAATCCAAATTTTCAACAGTTATCATCATAAATTTAAATTTTACTCATGAAATAGAACAAATAACTCTATTAATTTTCTTGATATTCAGCTACAGTTTTTAAATAAAAAAATTGTAAACAATTGGTATCAAAAGTCTTTATATTCAGGGAGAGTTATTAATTGTGTGTCCAATCACACCATTGCTCAAAAGAAGCCATGGTTTTTAATCCGGTAGATAAGGCTGTCAAGTTGTCACATCACAAATACCACAGGGAAAGTCTACCAATATTCTGTTACCAAATTCATACACAATCAATTTCATCAACAAACATGTCAAAATTAGATTGAATAAAATCAGATATTCCGACAGTAATTTATTAGTAAAAAGATTAATCACAGAAAAATGAATTTCTTAATTTTACTTTATGTAGCTAACATACAATATAAACTAATTGCCTTGTTTTATAATTACGGTGTAGATGTTGTTTTTAAATTAATAAATATCTTAAATTTCTTTCATAATATTAAAGACAAAATTAACTTTCTCGAAAGGCATAATAAATTAATTGTTTAGATTGTAATGCATTGTATATCAGACAAACTAAAGTGCTTTAAAAGCTCATTGTTACTACATCATATCGGCCGTAACTGTCAGGGGCTGGAGACATTAAATTCTTCACAAGTAAATCTTTACATGTACATTCAATAATCCTTTAGCCAAGGTTTAAATAAATGATTACTAAATTACTAAGTTTTGAGCTACGTTTTTTATATATAAATTAAAAATAAGATAACAGCAAGTTATAGAATAAACCTTCAATTGATTGTTATACTAATTGTACAACATGTATCGTTTTATATTGTTAGTAAAATATTTACCAAGCGAATTTATGTGAATGTTTCTGTACATTTTTGTTTTCAATTCATTCACCGTAGCAGAATTTATCATTTCATGAAACAGAATAATTATGAATTTTCCCATTAATGTTATGAATTTAATAATTAAATCTATCACTTTTTGCAATTGAATAATATATTAAAGTTATATTTCATCCGCAGTGTCTTTGCTCCAAAATTCTTTCAATTATTAAGGAAATTATTGATGTAATATCAAATTGGAAGATAATTAAATTAACTAAATATTAGATATTGATCAAAAATATGAGTAATTGTATTAATATTATAGAATACCTTAGAAAAATGTTATGCTTACGGAGTACGAAGTACGTGAGAAATCCATGATTTTATACGATCGGTTTGCCACTACCGATTCGGAAAGCTGTAGAATTTCAAATCTGGATTTTCGGAACGCAGCAAAATTTTCCTAAACTTTTCCTCAAAGTTTCACTCATTTTTAATCATCAGTTTCTTTCAAAACGTCGAATTCAATGCATTTTGCATATAACAATCACAGCCGCTATCACAATTCTCCGCCAGAGGTAGCACCAGTCGCCGTTGGTCAGACGTATAGCAAAATCCGGCCCTGGCTATAGCAATCTCTACCTCACTCGTACAGGATTATGGTCGACTGAATATGTCCACATTGTTCAATGTTTAATCAGTTCCGCAACTAGCCAGAAACAAATTTAAACTGTTGAGAAACATCGAGGACATTGCTCATGAACACTATTCCGAGGGCTAGACTGTATTATTCCGTTGAGGAACGTGTGCGACGATATCTGCCTGACAAATGTTGTTGGTCGGTTAGGTAAAACTAATATACCCCACTTTCATGCACGTTGTATAAAAGAAAATTTGATATTCCCCCACTAGATGCAAACGAAATTTTTGTATTAAGTAGTATTATAAGATATTATAATCCATAGTATAGTTAGAATTGCTACAAATTTTTGCGAAACACTTATTCAGACCTTGCGGAACACAGAATTTGGGAAACCCGGATCTAGAACAATGTGTATTCAGATGTTAAATGAAACGATTTTTTTTAGTAAACGGGAATTTTGTTAAATTGGTTACTTTTAATTTTTACAAATTACAGCTGAGACGAAGATAAGTCTACCTTTTTAAATCAGTCATTTTTTGTAATCAACGTATTTTAAGAACTATGGTTATATATTTCAAACTTTACAAAATGAGGGCTCGTGACTTTATCCTCCATTTACAAACATTCAGGGTTGCTTGTATGTTTGTTGCTCACCTCCATTAATTTCGCCGAAGAGATGCACTGAAGAGCAGTTGCATCGCCTTTCCATAGGTATCGATTTTCGTTAACGACTCGCGTCTGTACAGTGTCACTTCTCCTATGAGATAATTGGGACCTCTAAGTATTCTTGCGCACGGCGCTTTTTCGTGTGGCGGAAGAGGCCGTGGTTTGAGAGGGAAAGAGGTTTCGGGGGAGAAGGGTTGACGCGCTCTAATGGAAGGACGGCCTAATCCGGGGTTTAATTCTCATTACTGCAAATCTCGTTTATTGTAGCAAAATACCGAAATACCCTATTACGCGTATCGGAGTGCAGACGGAAAAAAATCAGATTTGTTTCGCGTTATTAAGCAGAATCGTTATTATTTTTAATCTAATAATCGTGGGGTGTATCCGGATTTCATGTAATTTCAATATCGTTTTTCCGATTACATAAATCGAGCAGCGAAGTACGTAATAAACGAAATTTGTGTGGTTGCATTCATATTCCCCAATGCGTACATTTTGATCGATGTGATATTGATAAAGATAATCACATTACTCATCTTAATTACTATATTGCTGGTTCAGTATCATTGCAGCGAAGATGTTTACTCTTTGTTGTGGTATTCAGTCCTAAGGCTAGTCTGATGCAATCCTCCATGCTAACCTACCTTTTGCAAGCCTTTTCATTTCCGTATAATTAGCACATCCCACATCCTTCCTAATTTTCTTAACGTACACCATCCTTGGCTTCCCTCCTCTGTTCCAACCCCACATACTTCCCCCTAAAACTAATTTTACAAGACCCTCGCGGACTTTAATCCATCCCTTCTCTTAGTCAACAACCTTCATATTGTTCGCTATTCCCTTTAGAACTTCTTCGTTATAGTGATTCTATACCACCATTCGCCTATAGCACCACATTTCAAATGCTATTCTTTTCTTTTCTCCAACTCCTATCGCCCACGTTTCGCACCCATATAACGCCACGTTCCATACCAACATTTTTAGCAATGATTTCCTAATATTCACACCTACATTACCCGTAAATAAATTCCTCTTTTTAATGAAAGTCAACCTACTCAAAATATCCCTTCCCTAACACCTTTTGCTATTCCATTATTTCCCATACTACATTCCATTACTTTGGTTTTCTCTCTGTTAATCTTCATATTGAACTGTTTCTCCAGGACCACGTTCATTCCATTTATTATGTTTTCCGTCTTCTTCTGACTCCCTTAACACTACATTATCACCTACAAAGAGTAGGGTTCTTATTTCTTCTCCTTGCAGTATGATTCCTTTCCATATTCCTTTTTAACTTTCTTCATCACCTGTTCTTTATATAAGTTAAATAGCATGGGTGACAGACTGCATCCTTATTTTCCTCCTTTCTTAATTATGGCTTTCTTTTCCTGTATTTATATTCTAATTACTGCTGCCTGTCTTCTGTAGAGGCTATGTATAAACCTCCTTTCTCAATATTTTATCCCAGTGTTCTTCAAGATCTTTATTAGTGTTTTCCAGTTCACATTATCAAACGCTTTTTCTAAACCTACAAATGCCATGAACGTAGGCCAGTTTCTTCTTATCCTGTCCTCTAAAATTAGTCGCTAAGTCAACCAAATTGAGTTTCTTCTAACTCTCTTTCAATTTGAAGTTATTAATCGATGTCATCAATATTAGAGTAATTAATTTGTAAGGAAATAAGGAAAACATATATCGTAATCACTGAGAACTCTACAGATTTGTAATTAATTGGTTTTGATACTAAATCCCTGTAAGTAAATCTTAAAGGAATTAGTACATAAGCAACCGGATGTAAAACTTCATCGAAAAATTAAAATTGAAGTCTGCAAATTTTATGATAACAATCTCATGCATATTGACTAATTACTTATAAAGTACTTAATACGTTCAAACACTATTTCTCAATGAACAGGTTGAGGTCATGTTTGAAATAATTTCTCCCTATTGCACAGTTTTGTGCGTTACGTATAAAAATATAACCGCGAAAAACAATATCGAGCACATTTTGTATACATGTTCTTTGCCATCAGGAAACGAATACTGTCGGGACAAAACACGACTATCTAGGAGCGGGAATGGAGTGGGCGAAAATTTTAAAACATCCTAAGTTGACCTATATTTGCATACAAAATAAACATTGATAGTTTTTCTCTCCACGTTAATTGTACTCTATTTAAGTTACATAGGAGGTGAATATTCATAGGGGTAGCGGTGGACGTGAGTTTACAGAAAGATAGGGCAAAATCATTCGAGATTGGTGTTTATTACAGGGTTATGAAAATCTCTGGTATCTGACTCCAACCTGCAGCAAAGGTTTCCCTGCAGCCCCAGGTTACTGGACCGGTAATTATTCATACATACATGGGGAACGCCGGGCACCCAGCATGTTATTATAATAAAAAAGTGCGTATAATCACTTGTCATTCAATTTTGACCAAGTATTGTTCACGTGTACCCGTAAATAAACATTGTCGTGACACCAATCCAGTGTGGCGAGGAAGGGGATGAAATGACTAGGAGGATATATTTATTTTAGTGCAATATTAATACATTCAGAATGAACTTTTTGTAATAAAGAAAAAAATTTACTTTAACTTAACAAATTTACATCAATATTACAATTTTCACATTTTCAAACCTCAAACCATCAATTCTTTCTTATTTAAGCACTACATATATATGTATATGAAAAATTTCTTAAAACTAACAATTCTCGATCTCTAGACACAGGGTCTTATGCTATGGGCCTTCTCATAGAGCAAAATATGTCATACAAAATCTACTCTGACCTAGCAGCCCAGAAAATCAGCAAAAAGTTACCATGTCCACATAATGGTCCTACCATCGTCTGCCACGTTGCAATTTCCTCCTATTTGGGTCGTACCCGATCCAAATCAGAGCCACCGCTGCTATACTTCCTGGATCAGGACAATTTCCAGTTTATCCTCGTCTTCTTGGACTACTTGTCCGATAACGTCGATCATCTGCTCGTCTCCGCAACCTGCCTCTAAATCTATTCCGATCACCGCTCTTGTCTAAATTCAAAACATTTTTCCCGAAAATTTCTCTGCAAGCCATTTTAATACGTCTTCCCAACTTCTTCAGTTCATATGCTGAAGTTGGCAGGGATGGATGTTAACCAATCACATTTATAATTACTTTTCTCACGAAGTAACTGTTTGCCACTCACCCCCACGGTTTTTAAGGAAAAACACCAAGCGATGCCACTAAATCTGCCCATATTTTGGAAACACCCCAAGCGCGCCGTGATGTCCGGTTTTAGTACCCCTGGCTCAAATACTCATTTCTTTTGACTCCGCACCGACAATATCCAAGTACCATGTTTGACCGTTACAGAAGGTACATAAAAAGGAGAGTAAAAGTAAAAAGGTGTTTTATATAAATACTTTTTGATTAATTTATAAGTGTGCAAAATTGATTTATACGCCACAATGCAGTTTGACAAAATTTTGTTCCCGAGTACTTGCGAACCGAAAACAAGCAACTAACGTAAGGGTAGAGACTAAGGAAATTTAATACGTACATAAACGGCAAATATTTGCATTTGAATAAATGTTTTCAAGGTTAATGAGACTGATAGCGTCTGTCTCGGTTTTGTACACTTTTTTAAGGAACTGAGTCATTAGGTTACTTAGCTTATTTAAGGTTCAAGGAGATTACTTGACTCGATTAAGATACTGTGACATCGCGGTGGTTATGATGCTATTCAGGGGCATGGAAAAGTCAACTACGAGTTGAAACTCCTATTATGCGTTCCTATATCAATCATCCTATTTAATGTGCCATTATAAGCATAATTTTGGCAGCATGAGAGAGAGAGGGAGGGTGAGCAATATCACTCCATCTATTGTTGTAAACATGTTCAAAACTAAGTGCGACTTATAGGACCCGTTCACACGATAGTCTCAGTCTCTTAATCACAGATTCTCGAAGTCTGCTGGGGAGATTAGGTACCTGCTAACTGCATTGTGACTAAGGTAAAGACGCAGTCTTCCCTACCTGACTATCTCAAGACTATGAGTCACGAGATGCACGCGCTCCATCTGGTTTGCATAGAGTCACACAATTCCGTTCAGACGGTAGTCAAAGTCACTCCGCTCTCCACCGCTTTTTCAATTTTAGTTTTGCGAAATGTGGTTCTTCCTCGACGAAAAATTAAATTTTGCTGTGGATCAAAGATCCGCACCTCATATCATAACACGTATACATAATATTATAAAGTAAATAATTATTATTTCAACTAAGCACGTAAATTATTCTCTTTATCAACTTTTTTAAATACTTAGTCTAAGCATTTTTGAAAGATTATTTTTGTATGAATATGAAAAAGAAAAATTATTACACGTTTCATAGTCATATTGAGTTTTATAATGTTTGTATTCTTTGGTTACTTCTTTGTAATTCACATCTTCGTAGTCCAATGGTCTTTTCGGTCTATATATTTTTTTTCAAGAGAATTTATGAAGTTATGTGAAAATACTGTGTGTAAAAATCTTCTTCGAAAGACAAATAATTTATCATCTGTTAGACTTTCCTCCGCTGTTTCAAAATATATTATTATTCTTCAAATTATTCCAGCCACGTTCAATAAATGATGAAAAAGTTACCATTGGCCACTTTTGTTGCGGATAGCTGTCAATAAGTGGCGTGTAATACATCAACATCATACAAATATTATTTACTCTCGTTAATTTGGGCTTCTTTTTGGTTCCATCTGAAACAGAGGAAGTTGATGGGTGACAAATGGTCAACATCACCACAGTATATATATTTCTTTTGTAGTAATTGAAAAACATTCAGGATACTATATCAATTATTGGAGGTTATATTTCTGGTAGTTTTCAAAATTGGTTACCATTAAGGGGTTCAACATTATTCTAAAATTAGACAACTAAACCCGTATATATCTTGAGAATTATTCATACTGTAAGATGCTGATGGAGGATCTTCATTACGTTACTTCCTTATTCTCTTGTCATTTTCCCAGTAACTATTTTGAGAATGTGACCTTGGCATAGCATCCTTTTGAAATGCCATTAAAGTTCATGCCAGTGCATGATGACACCATTGCAAACAAAATATTTTATTTAAAAGAAGTCTACTTAAAACTACTGAGGTCATATAACTATGTTACGCTGTAATTTATTGGCATACATTATAAATGTATCAAAATGTTTCTGAATAACATCCATTAGAAAAATTCTGCAGGAGTAACCCACGATCCTACGAGACTTTGCAGTTATTAATACTACAACATCTCAAATATTTTTGAACTTAAGAAAACTGAAGTGTAGTGTTTTTTGCTAAGATTCCCAATACGCTAAAACGAGTTTGGGAACCATCGCGGCCGCTGGAAGGTAGAGAAATGGTCCACGTGCCTTGGGTTTGTTGGGAAGAGGGGCTTTCTTTCGCAACAGCAAACATCAAAACTTAGTGTGTTTCGATGTGTATTTTGAGGTTTAACGTCGGGTTATTTGTTAGTGATAATAAAATGCCACCAGTGAGGCGTCAAAATTTCGGTTGCCGTACGTGTAACGCAAGTCGAGTTCATAATCGTCGAGATAATGGACTGAATAAGAGCGTAGGCAGCGTTTCGAGGCAAACAGAATGGGAATTTTTCAAGCGAGATCTACGACGGCTCCGGAAGAATTCATACCGACGGGTTCAGGCGAGAGGCGACAGAACAGACAAACGTAACAATTACCTATGATCGTTTAGCGTATAGCTTCCGAACGACTCCCCTAGGGGAGGGGTGGAATTGGTGGAAATTTTATATGTAATAAAGGGACATATTTGAGTCGAAAAAGAATTATTGAGGTCAATTATTCCATGTTTTCCCCTACAATATTTGTGTATAATTTCCCATTGCAGCACATGAGCGGTGGGGGTGGAAAAGAGTCATATGAAAAAAATAAGTAAATTATGAACTTTCGGGTCGAAATCGGTGTAAAGGAGGTCGCTGTGTTACATTACGACCTTTAATATGTGATTTAAGTAAAAATTCATCCCTTAAACGGGGAAGAAATTTTATTATACGGAATATATTTGTCCTGTTATTGTTCCCGTGGTATTGTTGACTGTCGAGATACTAAGATTATATTTGAGGCGATTTCGGTGCCGGTTTAGTCATGTTAACCAATAATAAATAATGCACCGGGATAATATAAGTAAATACCTGGGCAACGCCGGGTCTCCAGCTTGTTTGCTATAAAAGAGGATTGAACGAGGTCGAAATTGTAAAATTCTTATTAAATTTAGTCAAATTAAGGACTATTAAAAATAAATGTAAATAGTATCAAATAATGACCTCCATGAATGAAATTTATGGGTAATAATAATATATTGAATAGTAAGTCTTTATGACAGTTTGGTAAGCAGCATGTATATGCTACTACTGTAAATAAATGGTCTTTAGATCCGTTGTAAAAGGAAACTGCCCCAAAACCTCAAGTTATAGATTTCTGTTTTTCGTTTAGCATCTTCATGAGTTTCTGTCATTTTCATGTGTCAGGTCCAATCTTTGAAGCTTTGGAGTTACACGAAATTTTCCCGCAGCAACGCCCCGAGCGTAACATCAGAGCCTCTAAATCTGCTCCTCTGTGTATTACCCTGCTGCTTTCCTCCTTAAGCCATTCCGGCCGGCATTCAGCTACTTTTGCGACTCTCATTCCTTTGCAGGAGTTCACTATGCTACTATGTTCTCCTCTTTCAAAATGTCAGGATTTTTCATTTATAACAGAAATTATTATAATACAGAATTCGGTTTTCAATGTTCATAAAAACAATTAATTTGTACATTATTATACGTTTAATTCAATCGAAAGGCTCATCTTTATAATTGGGTGTGGACTAATACTTTTCACTGTAATGAATTTTAGGTTGATACCGAAAATTGTTCTGTTTTTCCGTATCGCAAAGTTTTCCCACTTTGCAAAACCTATCTGTCACTCTGGACATTTAAATAGGTTTATCCATAAATAGGATTATGTGCTATTACGTATTAAAAAATTCTGTATTATTTAAAATTTTTCCCACCATTTATATTCCGAATTTAATTTTGACTCCCATTGTATAAAATAACGCCATGTTGTTGGAGGAACTGTACACTTTTCCTTTACTAAATATAATGAACAGTCTTAATCAACTTACTATTTTATAATTCAATTAATATAATTAGAACATTATAGTAACACCGCGTTTCGGTTTGTACTATCATAGAGGTCAGGCCATGCAGTTTTAAATTTATTTATAACATCTGGGGCCCAGCGTTGCCCGGGTATTTATTTATAGAGTACCGGTACATTATTTATTATTCATCACATTATTCAACCGGCATCAAAAACGTCACAATATGAATCTTAAATATACTCCCAGTATCTCGAGAGTTTCAAAAATACTCCCGATACAATAACAGGAGCAAAAAAAGTTATCATTCCTCTAACAGAATATAAATCCAATGGCTCAACAGCCCTCTTGAGGGCCTAGGCCTACCAAGGCGGCTGCGGACTGTCATATCTATTCCCCAGCAGCCTCGCGACCATGACGACAAAACATCCAAGCCCATGTCAAGATTCGAACCCGGGACCCTGAGTTGTGAGGCAAACAGAATATAAATACTCCCCCATTTATGGGATGAATCTCTACATAACTCGCATATTAAAAATCATTGCATTACAACGGTTTCGACACCAAACTTGATAGTGTCATTGTTACTTTTATGTGACTAATTTTGAAGTATTAGGTTTTGGGTCTCGAGAAATATGGAAACAAAGTAGAGTCAAAACTGTTGTATACTATAACTGTATTATGCAGAAGTGTGATTTACTTCGTCCAATCCCCCTGTTATTACTGCAATTTAATTCTCATTCAAAATGAGCTTCAATATTGTGGTAGTTATTAGGGACAGACCCTGAAAACTCGTTTCCAAGATAAATCGCATGCGTAGATTACGAAAATAATAACAAATATTTAAACAAATTTCGTAGGACTATTTATCGAATCAACTATCGGACGTAATGGATAATTGGATTTGTAAGTCTTAGCAAGAACTTTAATCCTCGGATCTATAATATAATCCTCTATCAAACTAATAACAGTCTTTTTATCAATTAATTTAAGTTTCGCAAGCTTATTAAGATACTTAGTTACCATTTACTAATATCATTTCCTGGAGAAACCCTTTCTATAAATTAACTTATCTTCTAATAGTTCTATCATTCTTGTTTTATACTCCATCATTGTCATTATTACAATCTTTTTGCTTTTATTTGATTATATTGGAATTACTGGTATGAATATTAATAAAAGAATGTCATCATAAAATAAATATGAAAACTTTCTCTAAAACTAATTGAGTCCGGTCTGAACACCTTAAAACTTCGGGTCATGAAGCAATATGGGATGAAATTAAGCTATTGCATAGGGAGAACTCGAGGTTTAAGAGGAGCTTACTAGAGGGCATATATATATATATATAGGAAAATATGCAACTTTTTGTTAATAAAATGAATGAAATAGGCAAAATTGGTATTCACTATGCAAATTGTTTGAACTTATTAATGTAAATGTTTGACGTATTAAAGATGTATAATTAATGACATATCTAATTTTTGTTTAAAGGTGGTTTGTAAACTTAATTTGTGGTATGATTTAAATATTATTTTATAAACAAAATGTGTTTAAATTACAATTGAATATTGTAAACAAAGGATTGTAATGCACTAATTTGACTGAAGTATTGTCATGACAATATATAACGTACGGTTTATCGAATAGTGTTTTAGTTTTGAATTTGACTCATGGTGTGACGTTACTGTGTTTTGCGCAGTGTTAAGGAATCGTGACCAGTTTGAATAGGACAGTGATGAGATGTAGACTATGAATTGCAGACTGTACGTGAGTAATCGATATATACAGGAAAATTAATGTTTGACAGATGCGTATAACTATTGTTGTTCTTGATATTTAATACGTACGTATAATATTTATAACACAGTTAAAAATCACCGTGGCAGGAAGCTTCTGAAAGAATACAAAATTGAAAACTTAAAGTACTCTTCCTTTATTAATTTAAAGTTTATTTTTGACATTTTGACGGCAAACTCTTATAGTCCACAATTTACTGATAATAATTTAAAAAAGAAACTTAGGAAAGTTAGTTGTTTTATTCCCAGGAAATTGGGTAAATTTTTCACACTTCTATCGTTTTATGAACCACACAATATCCAAAACATAATATTTTATGAAAAGAATTAATATTTCAGTTTTGTTTAAAGATACAAACTACTTATCCAATGCGATTACGTATAGCAGAGACCCAATAGAACTTGGTTGTAAGATTGTGTTGTATGCATGGTTTGGTTTTATCATTAAAATGCAATTTACACGGGTCTAGCAAAATGGGCATTAAAAACTGAGATCAATGAGTAACGAAGCTACTTTGAGCGCCCAGAATATAAACACAATGTCATATCGAAACATTTTTTATCTTATACCTTGTAAACAATGTATAGGGGTATTATATAAATTATTTTATGAAATTACCTGCGCTTTAGGATAAAATATAATAATGTTATTTAAAACAACAATCACAAAAAGGGGTCCTTCGGAGACGTTTTTTAAATATTAGGGTTAATTACTTATGGGGTAAACACGTGTTGCAGAGATTTCGTTCAGTTGACGAACCTGTTTCATGCTTATTAGTGTCTTGAATCAGGTCACTAGGCGACCGAAACTTCCGTCTTCCTTCGGGCTGAATTGTAGATTTTCCCTCTGTCGGCGGAAAGTGGAATGAAACTCGTACTGCCGGTGATTGAGGAAAACTCCATCATTTTTCCTCCTTCTTCCCTCTAGTTTTCCTTATTCTCAATACTTTCTCACTAAAGATCAACAATTCACACCTCACTTTCTACTCTTCTTGCAATCTCAAGCTTCCTCTCTCTTTAACGTTCTGATCAACTCTCCTCTCTTCCAACTCGCCTTATCAACGTCTTGAAAAACTCTCCTCCTCCACCTCCTTGCCCTCTCAGCGTCTAGAACCATTCTGCCCATTTTTCTGCTTCTCGTCTCTCAATTAACTTCGTATATCCCTTTTACAAGTGTAAACCCTATTCCACTTGGTGTCGTTCCGCCAATAATGAATATTACTTCCTTGTCAACTATGAAATCCTTTCTTATTCATTTTATGTTACATTCATTGTGTTATTATATACCTGATAAATATCTATATTACGTTTTTAAAGAACGAAGGCTTTCCAGGCTGGAAGATGACGGAGTTGCTATCTGTCGAAACGTCGCTGTTTACTGAGACTACCCGGTTGGAAACCCGAGAAACGTTTCTACATATTACGTTTTGTTTACATTTAAAACTCCGGACCAGGGACTCGAACACAGTACCTCCCGATATCCAGCCAGGCTCTGTACCGACTGAGGTAATCCGAGTGGACGTCCAAGGACCCTGGTCCGGTTCTTGTCTTTCTTCTAAATTTACAATATACTATATTGAGCTTTATTAAAAGCATTTCCAAATTCTTAGATTTAAACCTCCATTACTTTATTTAATATCAAAGGAAGTGGAAAAAATTCAATTGAAGCTCAAGTAGAAACATATAGCTAACTTAGAAGAAAGAGAAGAATGGAAAAATGTCGACCGGACCAGGGACACGAATCCCTGACCTCCCGTTTTCCGGTTTGACGCTCTACCACTCACCCAATCCGAGCCCACGTCCATGGACCGATTCAACAATACTACATTCCCATAAACCTAAGCCAGACTTCTCTACAATTCACTAATCACATTCTTCATACCCCAATCCTAGAAAACTCGTGAAAAATTCTAAATTAGTTATATGATCCTACTTGAGCTGAAATTGAGCTTGAATTCCATTCACCTTTGATGAATTTACGCAATGTCAATTCTTCACGAATTTGATTGCCTCTTCGTCTGTGGTTCAAGATCGTGAAGCCTTGTTTCAATTCCTGTCAATTTTTTTGAAAAGGGGGTCACCTCCACGAATCCCCAGCTGTTCCAAACTTTCGCTGCATACTGTTGTTGGTGTTTCTTAAGCCTGCGTCACACTTGAGCGTGACGGGCCGCAGCGGAAAATAATTGGTGCGGGTGTTGATGTCACATTTT
Organism: Eucriotettix oculatus; assembly: GCA_034510155.1. Lineage (NCBI taxonomy): Eukaryota > Metazoa > Arthropoda > Insecta > Orthoptera > Tetrigidae > Eucriotettix > Eucriotettix oculatus. Next base: position 12,410,238 of record CM067381.1, read on the forward strand.
AGCTGGCGCGGGACGGATAGTATCTGGATGATTCACAAAATTGAAACAACTAGATCCTTTTATTGTTTTATAACGCTATCAGAAACTCTATTAAAATGTCAAATACATTATCGTCAGCAGAAAGTGAATTTTACCAAGTTGTATCACTTCAAAATAAAGACAGTTACATTCCTTTATGAAGGCGAGTAATGAACAACGTATATGATCAAAATAAAAAAGGACATATTATATTTTGACAATCCTCCAGAACAAAGTAGCTCACTACAAAAGAATGCAAAGTTTAGGAGCCAATAATATATTGAAGACGCAGTTTTAATAACTAAATTAAATATTATGTCTGTTGAATCAACAATTAAAACTAATTATATTACAGTTATATATTAATTGATTGCTAATGTTATGTTTATCTAGTTCAGGGATGTCATTTTATGTGATTGTTTTTTTAATTTATTTTTCTTAATTCTGTGTTTCATTACACTTTTCGAAGCAAGCATTAGATAATAGTGCAATGATATTTATCAAACACAGTTATATAATAAATTATGTTGTTATCAAAATAGTTTTCATAGTTTACCGAGCCTAAATAATTAAAGTATTACATTGTTATTTCCTACAGGAGGGAAACACGCATTTCTTGATATATTTAAGAAATTATTATACCAGCTTTGAGTTGAATCTTAAAGTAGAAATTTATACTGAACTTTGTTACTATAAAAACCTATTAAATGTAGAAATTCAGATTTTTATCCGCAAGCAACAACGGGATATTGTAACTGAAACTTTGGAAAAGAAAATCTCATTATAAAAAGATGTAATTTGTAAATGGTACGTCACTCACCACTGATAATATGTATAAAGTAACTACATCATTATGTGTAAAAGCACGAACAATATTGAAGTTCGAAAAACTGTTTCTTCTTGAAGAAAAGTCAACGAAAATTGAATTTTCTTAATTGGAATGGACAACTTACTGTTACGTAGAGTACATGAAAAAATATTATTAGGCACATAAGTAGAGGCTTAGTTTGTAGGCCCCAATGTACTGAACACTATACATTTGATTTGAAAAGAATACAACACAGTTCTGAATAATTTAGAATATCGTAGATACCTGCGAACGCGAAAAACGGCGAGCGGCCTACAACAAAAGCATTGGGCATTTTTGAACCAGACACAATATTAATTTCAAAAAAGTAGTATTGAACTGCAAAAACACGAGGGAATGCATCAACAATTTATTAATTTTTTCTGAGAAAATGTTAAATCAATTTACTTTTTTCTGGATCACTTGGCATGGATTGACAGACTCTCGAATTCGACTTCCAACTTTATTTTCTATGTTTTTTAAAAAAGATACTTTTAGGTATTAATTTCTGCCTTAATCAGGTCTTGAATCTGGAAAAAAATTTGATATTATTTTTTAAATACTACAAAATTTTGAAATAATCCACTCTGATATTAGTAAATCAGCATTGTCAAAATATAATTTTAAAATCAACTTGTTTAGTTTACCAATGATGCTAGTTTGTTACGTAATTAAGATTATAAAATTAATAGTGTTCCAATAATAAGCCATTCCCTCATCTAATTATCGCCGGACGTGTTGAGTTTCCCCGCAGCATGGTGCGGATACTGCGGGACGGGAAAGCGCACCGGTCCCGCAACCGTCCAAGTGTGACACGTCGCATTTAAATACATGTGCTGTCTGACCCGCACCCGCAACCCGATTAAGTGTGACACTGGAACTCACCTGTTACAATCCTTTTTAACCCCAACTCCTTTATGATTCTGGAAACGCTAGATATTTCTATTTCACTATTACTATTTTCTTAAATATTTCTGATATTAGGTCGTTAATTTTTTCTTATTCTTTGTCAGTAACTCTCTGCTAATTGTCAGGAGTTAGTGCAGTGGTGGGTCTTTCGCTGCAAGGTTTATCACGAATTTTGTCGCGCCCTCTTTCACCACGTAATAAGAATTTCTATGACAGCGTCACTCACGGGAACTGGTTGAAATAAATTTTAAAGCAAGCGGGAATAATCCATAAATTTCAAAGTAGTGGAAGGAAATATGAAGTGTAATAATTATTTTGGAAGTCCTTTGTATTTGCGGGGTGTGAAATGTTTGCTGGTGGTCAGTTCTAAATATGTTGTAAAAGGGTTAGATTATATGTTTTGACACGTTTTATAGCTGGGAATATAAAGCGCCCTCATTAAAATAATAAACATTCTACTTCATGTTTTATATACGTAGGACTCCACACTGAAACTAATTATTTTGTTCAATCCACTGACAATGAAAAACATTCATGCAATCGTAACTTATCTTCAGTTTAATAATGTTACGGGGAAGTTTCGTCAAAAGAGGGTGCATTTTATATGGATGTAAAGCGTAATACTGATGAAGTATCGATTTGTGAGTTATGAACTCGTTGTCGTCTGTGCTGCGTCGCTTAGCTTATCAAGAATTTCCGATGCAGCATTTCAGTTCTGTTGTGAAACTTTACAAAGAAGCTCAACGTCTTTCACTATATTATGATGTCTCGTATAAGACGTTGCCGATTATTAAAAAAAGGTTCAGTATACAACAACTCAAACTGTTGTTGATTAGCACGTTAACACGGCAGATGGTTTATGCATATTGAATTACACTTGCAACTTTTCTTAACATACTTATTACTTTTTAATATTAAATATTATATCCTACATTAATTACGTACTAATTTAAATTGTCTGATAGTGATCTAATCAACTGTAGAATAATTTATAAGAAACTCCATCTGAACATTATATATTCCCGTCAGGTAGGCCTAAAGAAGACTGTACAATTTCTATAAATATACAAGGCGGTTGATCAAGACTTGGAGAAAATATTGATATTGATCACGAGATTTAATTGCTGAAGATATGGCGAATTTCAATGTAAATTCAGGAAGCGTGAAAGAAAACAAAATGGTGATTACCTTGGGACACGTTGTTTTCATACTAATATGTTATAATAGTGCGGAAAATACTTAAAACCTTTACTATAAAAAATCAGAAGGTACAGCTAGTTTCTCCAATCGTAATAAATTCACATTTCATACAATGGGGTTCGGAAGCAGGAAACATTTAAACATCTACACAAACCTTTCAGCTTGAACAGTGTATGGCTACATTCAGCTGATATGCTACAAAAATGATTTACAGATAAAACCGTAACCCAGTTGCAAATTATGTATCGAAGCTTAGATTATTAAGATACTAATAAGTATAGGTGTTGTTATGGTATTCAGCCCTATCTTACGCAAGCCCTTCATTTCCACTTAACTACTGCATCTCACATCTTCCCTAATCTTCTCAGCGCATTCCATCCTTGTCTCCCTCTTCAGTTCTAACCCCATATACTTCCCTCTAAAGATAATTTTACAAGACCCTCATGTCTTAAAACGTGGCATATTAGGGCGCGTTCACGAAAAAATGCTAACAATATTACTGTGGAACGTGTAATAATTTCTTTTCTTTTTCGTATACATACAAAAATAATATTTCAAAAATGCTTCAACTGTCTTTAAAAAAGTTGATAAAGACACAGAATAATTTACGTATTTCATTGAAATAATAATTTTTACTTTATAATGTTATGTATACGCGTTACGATATGAGATGCGGGTCTTTTCTCCACACTAAAAATTAATTTTTCATCGTCGGAGAACCACATTCCGCAAAAGAAATACAAAAAGCAGTCGAGAGCGGAGAGTCTATCGTAGACTTTGACTACAGTCTGAATAGAATTGTATGGCTCTGTCCTAACCAGATGGATTTATAATATTTCCATAGTCCAGGTGATGAAGGAATGTGGACTCGTGTTCCAGTCCACAATGCAACATTTTGTTTACTTTTTTTACATTAAGCTTCTAGTATCTTCTGTTTCAAGAATGTTTTGTTTCTGGAATATTCCACGAATGTATAAATTGTACTTGACGTTGCTTTGGAGGAAGTCTTTCGCAGTAAGAGACTTTGAACAGCACTTACGCTAAATAAAGGTCTATAATAATAAATCAGATTGGGGAATTATTAAAACTGGGGTCCCACAGGGATCAGTATTAGGGCCATTATTATTCCTTATATATATAAATGATCTTCCTAATACCATAGATTCAACTTCTAAAGCTATCCTCTTTGCAGATGATACTAGTGTAATAGTAAAAAGTAACAAAGACACACTAGAAGAGGCAAGCAACAATAATTTAACTAACCTGCTAACATGGTTTAATGCGAACGGACTAACAAATAACTGTGAAAAAACACATTTCATGCAATTTCACACACTCAACACAACTTTACAATCTATAACACTTAAATACGACAGCAAAAATGTAAATGAAACTTCCTCTGTTAAATTCTTAGGTCTCTTAGTAAATAATAAATTAAATTGGACTGATCAGATTAATCAATTACTTAAGAAACTCAGCTCAACTACATATGCTGTCAGAGAAATGTCCACCTTCAGTGATTTAAAAACAAGAAAATTAGTATACTTTGCATATTTTCATTCTATTTTATCATATGGTATTATATTTTGGGGCAACTCAGTAGGCATAGATAAGATTTTTATTAGTCAAAAACGTGTTATTAGAGCAATATGTCAGGTTTCCTCACGAACTTCTTGCAGAAATCTGTTCAAAAAGTTAGGTATTTTCACTTTGACGTGCCAATACATTTATTCATTGATGTTATTTTTAATCACAAATAGGCACTTATTTTTGAATAATTCTGATATTCATCCCTTCAATACAAGGAACAAAAATAATCTGTATAAAAAATGTAAAACATTGTCAATTGCACAGAAAGGTGTGCATTATTCAGGGATATCCATCTTCAACAGACTGCCGCACAGAATTAAACGGTTGTCCGATAATCAAGGTAAATTTAACACTGAATTACGCTCATTTTTGCTTAGCCACTCCTTCTATTCAATAAAGGAATTTATAGAAGAATCGGAGAAGAGTAATTTATTATAGTTTATAATACATAACTTTGTTATAAGTATATTTTCTTTTATACAATAAAATAATGTAATAAATGTACACCCTGACCCATTCCACATCCTTGAAGTTTAGCTTCTTTACAGGATCTACGGAATATGATTATTATTATTATTAATCGTTTCTGTGTGTGTTACTGAATCTCACGATCCTTCAGAAACGTGGCAGTATATTGTTACCAGTTACCAGTGAAGGTAATTCTCAAACAATTAAAATAAAATAGAGCCAAAAGAATTTGAGTTTTCGGTCACTTTATTTATTGACATTTGAGAAGCAGTAAGCATGACTCAAATTCGATATTTCAGATTCATGTTCATTGCCCTGCCTAATCTTTACACCATATTAAAGAATTTCCTGTTTAGTTGAGAGGGCAACGGGGCTTTACAGTACCGAAACACAGTGTGCTTGAAATGCGAGTTTAGTATCTGGCTTCCCGCAAAAGGTATATATTTTGCTTTCACCGAAAAGAGTTTGCTTCTTTTTTTAAATTTTTATATTTAAAAACTATTATCATACAGATTATCAGTTAGAGCAATATCGGTACAGTATGTACACTATGTAAAAAATCATGAAAATAAGATATGGTATATAATTAACATGGTTGCCTGAGGGTAGGTTAATCCGTTTGATTAACCTACTTTAGCCGAACGGGATGGGTTTAATTGTAAGTATCTGAGGGGCATACGACGTGGGTGTGTGAGGATTGGCAATCACTGAACTGATTTTTGGAAGATTAATGAAGATGTGGTCTGCGGGCATGATGGTAGAGCGAATGATCAGGGGGAAGGATGGGGTCAATTCAGAGTTTTCTATTGAGGCGACGGATTTGGAGGTGGAGGAGGATTGTTATGGAATTGCTGGATCGTGGGGTTTGGGTGGTTGAGTTTGGATTTGGCGATTACTGAGTTTACATGGGGAATTTGTTATAATGGATGAAGGATTTTCTTAGGTACCAGGGAGAGGATGCAATGGTGTATAGTATTATGTTTTGTTTGAATTTTGGCTGTTGTTCCCCATATGGAGGAGGCATAGGGCCAGGTGGGTTGTATTATGGACAGGTATATGAGGCGTTTGGTGCTGGTGGTGACGGGGGATTTTCTGTTTAGGAGGGGATATAGAGTTCTGGATTTCCGGTTTACTTTGGAGAGGAGAAAATTAATATGAGGCTTCCACAATAGTTTTGAGTCAAACATGATTCCGAGGTATGTGGTTTCCGTTTTTGTTTAGATAGAGGTGAATTTGGGGAGGAGGTTTTTTGTTAGTGTGAATGGGATAGTTATTGATTTGGTGGGGTTGATACTGATTCGCCATTGTTTGGACCATTGTTCTAGGTTTTTGAGGGCTGATTGGAGTGGTTGGAAGTGGGAGGTAAGACAGGAGGTTTCATAGGAGATAGATATGTCGTCTGCTAGTGCTAGGATGTTGTGGGATATCGTAGGAGGTGATGTTGTATAGGAAGGGGGCAATGAGACTTCCCTCAGTGATTGGGGGAGGGTGGGAGAGGTGGTTATTTAATTTAACAGAGAAGGTTCTGTTTGAAAGGTAGTTTAGGAGTATTTTGTAGTGGATGCCGTTAAGGACGTCTTTAATTCTGGATAGTAGGGAAGGGTGGTGGATTTTATCAAACGCTTTTTCGATGTCAATAAAGGTGATGATGAGGGATTTTCGATGTTCAAAGGAGTTGTTTATGAGGTTGGAGAGACGGTATATTTGATGGGGACAGGAGTGTTTTGGGCGAGAGCCGTATTGAGTGTCAGAAATCAGAGAGGAGAGTTGATTAATTATTTGGGGTAGTAGTAGTAGTTGGAACAATTTGGATAATGTGGGAAGAAGACTTATTGGACGATAATTGTAAGGGTGTATTTTTGGTTTATTTGGTTTCGGTACTATTATTATGGTTGCGTGTTTCCATTTTGATCGTGGTTCTGAGGATAGTGTTGAAGATATAGGTAATTAAGATTATTGTTTTCTTGGGTAGATGTTTTAGGTGGCGGTTTGTGATGAGGCTTTGGTTTTTAGGTTTTTTATAGCGGTTGATATTTGGGGAGGGGTAAAGAATTTTGGGAGGGGTGATAATTGTAGGGGTTGTAGGAGTTTTGCTGCTGTGGCCTGGTTGTGATTGTTGTAGAAGCAGCTGTTGGGAGAGAATTTCTTGGTCAATAGTTGGGCGAAGATGTTAGCTTTTTGGGAGGGAGTTGTAAACCATTTGTTGTCTTTTTAAGAGGAGGGATGTCCTTTTTTTCTTAGTCAGGTGTTTTGTTTTTTGCCATAGTGATTTGTCGGTTTCATTAAGTTGCTGAAGAAAGTTGTAGTGTCTAGTGTCACTGGAGTCTTTTAGCAATTTTTGAAGTCGTCTAGTGATGTCATTTTATTTGCTCTTGTCTGCGGGGTCTTTGGAATTATTCCATTGTCTTCGTAGAGATTTCTTCTCGAGAAGTAGGTTATCAATTTGATTTTGGTGGGCGTTTGGTTTTTGGTATGAGGCAACAGTTTCCTTAAAGATTATTTTACTAGGAGTTTGTGCCAATCTGTGATTTTAGATTTATTGTTGTTTCCATTAATCCTCGATTGAGGAAATAGGATACGTCATACATTAAAAATTAAAAAAATAAAGTACATAATTAACGACAAATAATCTTAAATTAATAAAAGAAAATGTATATAGACGAAAGTCAATATAAACACAACACGGACACACGATGTCACACACACACTGGGAAACACAAACAAGTACACACTGAAGAACACGCAATGGAGTTTTAACTACTTGGAGCTCTGCGACCAGAAATCTGTCCTTCGTTCTGTAATAGCTCCAGGCATTACATGAAACAAACAAACAAAAGAGCAGAAATACTGAATAGAAATTTTAAAGATATGTGGTGTGTACTACTTTACAAGTTGGCAGTAGCTCATTCAACACTTTTTGCAGGAACCTTGATTTAAATACTAGAAGGACGATTAAGAAAATCCTGTACCGAGTAAAACGCGCCATTTAAAAGAATAGTTTTACTCTGCTTCACGAATCTTTTGTAGGTACTATTTTTAACCTCTGGCGGAAGGCTGTTGTATAAAATTATCCCGGTATTGTGAATACTTTTCTGGTGTAGAGGAAGGTGATCCTTGTCCGACCTTAGAGCTGAACGATTCCTGGTCGCGTATTCATGAAACTCGCCATTTGTTTGAAACAAATTAGTGTTTCGCTTTAGAAACTTTAATTTTTTATAAATATATACGCTTGGTAAAGTAAGTATTTGAAAACTTTTGAAGAAAGGTTTGCAACTCGATCTAGAATTCGTGCTAGAAAGTATTCTAATTGCACGCTTTTGCAACTTAAATATTTCATTACTCCTGGAGCAGTTTTCCCAATTAGAGATGCCATAGCTCATAATTGAATGAAAATACGCGAAATAAACCATTTTGACGTACTTTTTATCTACGTGTTGCATTAGTGTTCTCAGAGAATAACAAGCTGAACCTAATTTTCCGGCAAGCAGGTCTATATGGTCATTCCACTTTAATTTATCGTCAATCCAAAGGCCGAGGAAAGGTGCATTAGATGAGAAGTTGTCTACGGGTCTATTACTAGCATCAGCACTAAACTAAACTCAACTAACTTAGTCTTATCTAGGTTGAGGGATAATTTATTCACGTTAAACCAAATATTTATTTAGATATTTAGACCAATCTTAATCAGATTATCTAAGTTTTTATCTGCAATAATTATATTTGTATCATCCGCGTAGATAATCGATTTTAGAAGATTTACGTATCCTGGAAGATCGTTTATGTACAGAATAAAAAGTAAAGGCCTAAGAATTGATCCTTGAGGAACTCCACATGTAATAAATTCCCAATCGGATAAGTGAAGTTGGCCATCATTGGTTTTAATTACTACTTGTTGTTTGCGGTTTGTACGATAGGATCTTAGTAAAAGTGACGTATTTCCCCGAATTCCATAATATTCCATCATTTTTATAAATATTTGGTGATTACGGTGTCGAAAGCCTTAGAGAGGTCAGCAAAAATGCCAGCTACCTTCAGTCCTTCATCCAATGATTTCTGGATATTTTGAATGAAGTCGTACATTGCGCTATCTGTGGACTTTCCTTTAAGGAAGTCATGCTGCGCTGTTGATAAAATCTTATATTAATTCAGGAAATGAAGTAATCTAATATGAATTATTTTTTCAAATATTTTAGAGAAAATAGGAAGGAGAGAAATGGGCCTGTAATTAGATATATCAGATGGCGATACTTTCTTAAACAGGGGAATTACTTTGGCTATTTTTAACGCATCGGGAAAAATTCCAGCGGTAAGACATTTGTTAGATATTACATAAGGGGTAAAGCGTTAGAAACAGCACATTATTTTACCATTATACTAGTTATACCGTATATATCTGCTGACGAGGAACACTTCAAATTTCAAATTACTGAAATTATTTCGGCTTTATTTATTGTTTGCATAAAAATATTATTTGTAATTTCCGGAGTGGAATTTTGTAACAGATTTAAGAAATCATCATCATGATATACAGAATTATCTTTAGCCAGAAAGTTAGCAACATTAACGAAATACGAGTTGAATTTGCATGCCGCGTCTCTACCACAAAAAGTTTCACTTCGATCTACAAGCGCAATTTCTTTATGGTTACTGGTACATTTTCCAGTCACATTTTTAATTACATTCCAGGTAGCTTTGACTTTATTATCTGCATTCGCTATATATCTGGAAGTAGTGAGTTTTTTCGCGGCCATGAGCACTCTCTTGTATATACGTCTATAAGTTTGAATGTAATTTATTAATCTAGGAGATGCAGAAGACTGTTTAAGTTTCTTCAAGTAACAGAGTTTATTGTGTGATATTCGGATACCGTTCGTAATCCAACTTACTGGCTTAACGTGATTTGATCGATTTAATTTAATGGGGGCTACTTCATCAATAATGGATACAAAAACATTTAGAAAGTTTTCAAAAATCGTATTTAAGCTATGAGTTCTGCTATTATCTAGGAAAGGGAGCCAATCAATTGCATACAATTTATCTGAAATTAATCGATAGTTTTCTTGTTCGTAACCATCGGTTCGGATTTATAATTTTAAGTAAATCTTCTTTAATGTACATAAATTGTGCTTTATGGTCCAAAATTCCAGTTTGAATTACGTTCACCCTGTAAGAAACTTGTCTAAGTTACTCACAAGGTAATCAATGTAATTTCCTTGTCGAGTTTGAATTTGAGAAGTTCAGGAAATACCAAACAAAAATAATTTTTTAGCTGGCGTTTCTTCCGGGTATTACAATGAAGTTAATCTTGAAATCTCCGGCAACTATAATTTGTTTGTTTTCCGCATTAACTCTACTTGAAACTGTATCTAAAAGACTTAAAAACGATAACGATTCATAATCAGGTTGTCTACGTAAAATCACTATATTTCAGCACGTTTCACTCTAGAGCAGAAACATTAGTTTTTAGTCTCTTAAAGTGCTGTAAATATAGTTTACTCTTCAGTAAATATTGACTTTGCGTCTAATTTTAGAAGACAGGATAATAAAAGACGAGCCTATGTTCATGGTATTTGTAGATTTAGAAAAAAACATTTGATAATGTGCAATGGAACACACTACTAAGGATTTTAAAAACTACAGTAATAAAATATCGACGAAGAAGAGTTTCCATAACTTCTCCAGATGAAATTCAGCAGTTATTAGAATTGAAGGGCAAGAAAGGAGTAAGACAAGGATGCAGTCTGCCGTCCATGCAATTTAACTTGCATTTAACTTAATAGAGTATAGTAGGGGATATAGTGGAATAACAAAGGGTGTTGGATTGGAAAGGGATATTTTAAGGAAGTTAAAGGATTCTGCTACTTGGGCAGAGTAATAACTAGAGTAGGATAGCACAGGCAAGGAAGGCTTTCAGAGAAAAGAAAATTTAAGTTGGCGTTCACAGTAGTTATCGCTTTGCGAGGACTCCTCCCCTAAGCTGACAATCCAATCAGAGCCAGGGCGAACAGTCTCCTCTTTAACAGCTGGACGTCGAGTAATGGTGGGAACACTTGTGAGTTTTTATCACTACTATAAGACTTTTCCTAAGTAAATTTGAAGGCGTGTTCCACTTTGACCGCGTTTACAATCCTGACAGCCGCCGATTCCAATAGCCCTCAATAAGTTATCCAGTAATTGTTTTCGATTTAATAAATTGAGTTTCTCGTTAAGAAATCCAATAGAATCAAATGTGCGTATCGGGCTTAACATTAAAAAAATGAGATGTAGTTAACGCAATGGATTCAGAAGGCCGTAAGAAGACGCGAAATAATTACCCACTCAAATTTTGTAAGTATACATTTCCTCATAGGTAAGCAATCTTCACGTCTGAGGTGTAATTTGACACTACGTATATTAATTTCCCGATTTGAACTCCAATTGATGCCTTCAAATAAAACCTCTTCATTAAAAGTTTCTCGAAACATTTCTATTTTTTGAAATTTTAGTAACTAATGAAAATTCGTTTTAGCCCACACCAAATTGTTTCCGTTGTCAAAAATTAATTTATACAATGACCACGACATGAAATATTTTTTTGGTAACTCCAGTTTAATACCATAGGAAGGGAATGGAAAATGGGGGAATGTGGAAGGTAGAGTAGATAGATATGACTCAGCCTTATTTATCTTTGTTCTTGGTTTCCATTTACCGCACATATTTTAATACTATTTTGTGGCTCACGAAGTCTGAACAGTCATGATTTTGCTTCTTCGCCCGATGATCATTTCAACTCTGCTGGAATGTTATCAATTCCTGGCGCTTTACCATTACTCAGGTCTGTCAGCCATGGAACTGTCAAACTCTGACCTTAAAATTTTATCACCACACTCTTCATTCTTCTTCTTCTATGACTGACTCCTCTAGATGTCTGCCGTGATACAGCTCTTCGAGTTATTCCTTTCAACTTTTTGATTCTCCTTCTTTATCCATAATTGGCTTCCCATCCGCTCTTCTGATTTTCTTGCTAATATTTTTCCTCTCGCCGAATGTTTATTTGATTTTCCTATAAACTGCGTCTATTTTCCTTTCACCGTGAGATATTCCACCACTTTGCATTTCTCTTGTAGCGAAGCCTCTTTTGCTGATTTGAACTTCCTATCTATCTCATTCTTCAAGAATCTGTACTGCTTTTTGTCATTTTCATCTCTTGAATTTTTATATTTACACCTTTCATCAATCATTTTTATTATTTATTGTGTTATCCATGCTTTCCCATGTGTCTGAACTATTCTTCCTATTTTGTCTTCTGCGGCTCTGGTCATTTCTTCCTTCAAGAGTGCCTACTTCCTTTCTATACTGTTTCTTTCTCCTTTCTCTATTAATCTACTCCTAATATCTTCTTTGAAACTCAAAAGCACGCCCTGCTGTTTCAGGTTTTTACTTCCCGTCTTTTTGTTCTACTTTCTTTCTTGAGTTTCTTCATTTTCAGCCTGCGTTTCATAACAAGCAGATTTTGGGCGGAATTTATATGTGCTCCTGGGTACGTCTTGCAGTTTAGCACCTGATTTCTATACCTGTGTCTAACCATTACATAATCTAATCGGTACTTAGCCGTGTCCCCTGATTTCTTCCATGTATAGATTCTTGTTTCATGATTCTTTAAGAAGTATTCGTTACGACTAATGTACATAACATAAAAATTAATTAAATTATTATTTCATTTGATAATTTGTAGAAGTTTTGTAATTTGAAGTTTCAGTTGTATATTAAGTCTTAAATATGACGTGTATATGCATATAAGAGTATGTATATATGAAAATTGAGTAGTTCTTTGTAAAAGGTACGAATTTAGGTTTAAAGTAATATCACCGTTTTAAAGTGTAACATTTTATATTAAGGCAGCCTTGTTGCACTCATATATATTGGTCCACAAACTGGAATGGACAAATAAATATAATCGTGTATAATAACGATTAAGAAACTTGAAGTGAATAATTAGAAGCCATTGTCTGAACAAGCTGTTGGTGAAGAAATCTTTATAGAGCTGTCGATGATTTAGAGGAACGGAATTTCACTGGGAGTCGTCTGGAGGCACAAAACAGTTAAATACACACTACACGGAACGTTTGTTTGCTGTGGAATATAGAACGATGAAGTCAATTCATCTCACGAGAGGCGCCATGAAGCGCAAAGGGAAACAGTAAACATGCCAATTAGCGGATGTTATGGATCCATTGATGACAGTCGTACTAGCAGGAAAGCGAGCTCTTTCAGAGAAAACTTGACAAAACTTGGGGGTAAAATAGAAGGTTCTATGTGGAAACCATTACTTCCAACTTACATAAGACGCAGCTGCGTACCCAGCGGTTTCCGGGTATTTATTTAGAAATACGCCCAAAAATAGGAGTCGAGGAAAAGCTAACCAATTTAGGACAGTAAATGTCTTGCGAATTTATGAGAAAATAATGGAGATCGTGGTAAAGGAGCAGATTGAAGAATATAAAAAAAATAATTTAATAACTATACCAAGGACAGGTGATAGGAGGACTATTTTTAGATTTAAAAAGAGCATTTGAAACAGTGGAATATCTGTTCATATAAATAAATTACAGGTAGCCCAAAATCGAACAATTTCACACTACACAAACATAGAAGCTATGTTAACCACCTAAAATTTTATGTACATCAGACATTTAATAGTTTGTATTTTCATTTTCAAAATTATTAATGGAATGTTACCTCAAATATTGTCTCATCATGTACAACACGTTGGAGGTAGAACGAGACAAACCCACAACATTGATATAATACTAAAAAATCTCATAAGACTATATTTTACGACGGACTCAAAATTTACAAAAACATAAGAGTGCAAGAATATACAAACGTTCCAAGGAAAATTGAAGAACTACATAATTGAAAATATTAACCCAATGTAAATAGTGTTAATAGATTATTTAATTAATTCATAAAAGTGTAATAAAAATTAATTAGGAAATAAATGAAATTCTTCATTTTCTTTCAGTTCTTAAAAAAATTAATATAAAATTAGTAGATAAAAGTATTTTTAATACAATTATTATTATTGGTGCCTACTTATTTATACTTTGTTTTAGAAAATGTAAATATTGGGATTATGTGAAATTATTTGAAAAAATAGGCAGTAATTAATTTTATTAGCCTGGTACTCTTTGATTCTTTTTTAATTCGAGGTTAAACTGATATAATCAATATATGTACTTTTATCTTTATACACTCTCTACCAAAGCGATGGCAAATGAAAATATTTCCAGTATCGTAAGAGAGTCAAATATACTCCCAATATCTCGAGAGATTATTTGGGTCTTTTGTTTACTGTTCTGAAATAGTTAACTTTTTATATATTTTTATTGTGTATTTAAATTATATGTATATTTTAATCTCTATAATTGTTTGTAAAATTTTTTTTCCCACTCCAATTTTTACCATTGTTGGCATTATTTTCTATTCATTTGTAATTTTCTATTTTATTTTGTGATTCATATTTATGTAAACGGAAAAATATACATTTCATACTATTTTAATTTATTGTAAGCATAAATAAAAAATAATAATATTGAATTACTTCATCCGGGCGTAAAAGAGATATAAGTTGCGTAATTAAGAAGGGAATTCCCCCATATTTTGAGAGGGTAATAATTATCAGCAGTACAGTAATGCAGTAATAGATGTATTCGACCCACACCCCTTGAGCTGTATTATCCAATCGTGTTGAATCTGTAATGTAAGTGACTTATGATTAACGTTCAACATAAATTTATGTAATTATAACATGGAATTACTAAAATTCAACTAAACCCGAAAATTGAATGTCCTAATTAACTCCGGAACGTAGAGGTTTTTGGTCAATTTCGCTTTATTGACTTTTATCCCATTTCATCCCTACCCCTACCAATAGCTGAGGTATGATAAAACATGCTGTTTGAATAAAAGAATTGAACTCGGCGAGTTCCATAACACCGAAATAGATACGAATCTCGGTTTGTTTCCAAGGATTCTGAAGAGCACTGGAATAAGATATCGAGAAAGGAGGCGTATATATAACCTTTACAGTAATTAGGACAGAAGATCAAGAAAAGAAAGCCGTAAACAAGCAAGGAGTAAGCCAAGGATGCAGTCTGTCGCCCATACTGTTTTACTTATACATAGAACAGGCGATGAAGAAAGTACAGGCTAGGAAGGCTTTCGGGAAAAAGAAAAATTTCCTTATCATTAATATTTTAACATATGAATTTATTTCATGGATATTGTATAAATAAAAGCGTTTGTCCTAATTGTCCTCCTTCAATCTGTAAAAAATGTATACACAGTCAAGTTAAATACATATCTCATTTAATTTCATTTGTCCAAATAAATTATAGATGAGTATTTTTATACTTACAATTTAAACCTCATTATAAAATAATACGGACTCTCCTCAATGGGACATACAGCCATGGTCAATTTTTTTACATTAATCCACTGCACTTCGCTTAAGTCCACTGGCATCTAGCAATGGCTTCCACAACTAGTCTTTTTGTTTCTGTAGCACCCTATACAACTTTTAAACTCGTTTCTTAGTTTATATTGGACAATTTTTTTTTAGAATTTTCTACGTGATATTAATTCTAATTACTATTTTTTGTTAAATAAGTCTTTCTTAAAAATCTGAAAAGGTCCAATAGGTTGGGGAAAGATACGTCTTTTGATTTCTTATTTCACATTATTATTGAATAAATCTTTATACAAAAACATTACTTTATATTAAATATGTAATACAATATAACAGATATAAAATAAACAGACTGAGATAATTTAAATTCTATTAAATAAGTTTTATACTAATCAAACATACATTACAAGGAATTTATTAAATTTTGTTAAAAGACTGACATTTATTTAGTATGATAAAACTAAATATGATAAATCATTATTAAAAAATATTAATAATGTGCACCCCAAAAAACTTCACTTTAGAAACTGAATCTGTTAATAAAATCATCTATTAAGACATTACAATAATTAGAGATAAAAGCAAACATTTAATAAAATGTTATCACAAACCAATAACAGCTGATAATTTAGTCTATAATTTATGAATAAATCCACGCTCACAAAAAAGGATCTTTAAAACTAACATATATTTCATTCAAAAAGTAAATTATAACAATTAATACTACTAAATAATTTTTACACCAAGAATTGATAAATATTTCATGGTATTCTAATATAAATAAGATAATAAAAATAAACCTGATAATAATACTGATAAGAAGTTGTAAATATAGATAAACAAATTAAACATACTAATAACCTTAAAACCCAAAATAAACAGAATATCACACATTATTTTAAACCAATAGATAACAAAACACCTAAATTTTAAATAATACAGATGATATTGAAGTAGTTGATATGAAACAAACAATAAAACGGATAATAATACAAGGTATTGCTCCTTAATATTTATTGAAACATTAACACAAAAAATTGTAAAAGATTTTAAAAATAATGGTATAAACAAATAAAATTTGGGTTAAAGCAAGATAGATTATTTTATAAAGATAAAATTCCGGTAAAATAACACAGTAATGTGATATGTAAAATTAATTGTGGTGACACACCGTAACGAACATGAATGCTAGAATATATAACCTTAGAAATAATACTAACAGCAATACTAAAACAAATACTGCCTTGTCATTTAAACCTAAAACAAAATAGATTTTCATAATGTTAAAATTATACATAAACAAAATAATATAATTAAAAGAAAGATTTTGGAATATATACACATTTTTAAAAACAATAATGGCATTAATCCTAGAAAGGAAAGGATCACTACGCCAAATTTATAGAGTAAAATATAAATTTTAGTTGTAATTTAAAAAATTGTTGATTTGGACTTAAACTTATCAAATCTCGTTGTACAAGATTCGATGAGTCGATTTGAAAATTACGATTATTATCGACACTTTTGACGTTTTAAATTTTCGACGTGGCCAATTTTACTATATCAGGAATTTTTGACAATTCGTGGTTGTATGTTGCCGATTGTGCTTGGTTAGCACACGTGCAAAATAATTATTGAAATTCTGGAACTCAGAAGTTCGATAAATACTCTGCGTATACCAGCACAGTCTGGAATCTCGTAAGCTAGAAATTATATATATATAGTAAATTACATGTATGTACAATGTTTTGAACATAAAATGATTGAGAAAACCAAATTTGTTTTATACTGTCATAATTTTACACAAATTTGTATGTGATTTTGTAAATGACTTTGGCAATGCCGAAAGTTCCTGCTATATAAAATTGAAATCAAAATTAAATAATAGTTTTGGTTATTGTGACTGATTAGCATAGGGAAAGATTATCATCAAATCAAACATACATTTTAGAAAAGTCACCCCCGACATTTCTGGATGCACTACTGATTAAAATGGCTATAACAGTCACTACAGAAATCATATTTGAGTCTGTAATTACGTTATTCCCATCTTAACGTAGTATTTCTGTATAAAACGTTTGATGTTTTATAGAAATTGAGAATTCAGTAACTTGCGGTATTTATTTTCTTTTCTAACGATCGGTAGAATTACAAGAACGTTTACCTTGTGTCGTCTTTAATCTCGACTATAATTCGGTATTTCCCCATGGCGCTCAGGAGCACGTGCAGCCTTATCTCAACTTGTCTGCGATTCTCGATATTAATTATTGTCGGCAACAGCTGCCACAGCTATCCGTAAATTCACTCTCTCTCTCTCCCCAGCCTTCCCGTTAACGTTCCTGTTCCCTGCCAAAGTTTCAACTGCGCGTCGCAAAGGATAAGCTAGCTACACGCGGGAATTCCCCCCTTAGCATCTCCATCTTTACTCAAAAAAATTATTTACGACATTTCTCAGTATTCCCCTTTTCCACCTCGCTTACATATTTCGCTTTTACTGCCTGCCAATATAAAACCTCGGTGATTAATGAGTTTTCCCAGTAAGTAATTACGGGATTTCCCGATATTAACTAAAATAACTCTGTAATACATCAAGTAACAGAAAAAGAGCTGCGTACCCGTCAAAAAGGTATCGTGCTGTTGTTTTCCCTATTTTTGGAGCAGCTGTTATTAATTCTCTTTTTGTCAGTAATTGAAAAATATTGGCTGATAATATTAAACCTAAAGACCTTTGTGTTGGCCTTCAACCCAAAAACTTTCTTCATAAAGGTGCATATTTATGGAAGTAATTTAATTCCTTTGAAAAGTTATTTGCTTTTCGTGAAAGGATTTTTATTTGCTTTGTAAAAACAAATCCCATTTAAAAACCGTGTGCACGAATTACTTCCCAATATTACTGACATACGAAACAAACGCTTAATTGTGACAAAAGTTGTATTTTCTTTCTCTCTCCCTTTGAAACAATATACTGCAAGTTATTTTAAAATAATTTGTTATCATTTAATTCCATACAAAATTTTAAAAGGATGAGTGGCTCAGCAACTCATGCACAAAAGTCATCTTCTTAAATAAATACCTTCCCACAAAAATTCATTTATGGTTTATCATATAGACCTATCGTATTTGATAGTGTGACGTTATTCATTTTCTTTTATGAGACCGAATATGGCGGCCCGGCGTTGCCCGGGCATTTGTTTTAACCCGTTTCAGTATTTAATTCTATAATAAACTCTTTCCCTACGTATGATTAAACCGACATCGAGTGTGTATCATTTCTTATATTTTGACGGCTCGTAGTCTGCCGAAGCCAAATGAATGTTAATTTTAGTCTAAACGGCACAACGACTCACAGTATATAAATCGAGTCAAGAAATCTATTAATATCTCAAATAAGCACATTAACTGTAACATGGTTTAAACCTAAGCATTCATTTTCCGGTACCTTAAGAGGCCAAAATACTCCCCATACCCTTGTTGTTGTGGTATTCAGTCTTAAGACTGGTCTGATGCAACCCTCCATGATAACCTATCTTGCGCAAGCCTTTTCAATTTCACAAAACTATTGCATCTTCACTAATCTTTGTAAATGATGGGGGGACATTAATTAATTGTATGAATTTAATTTTAGGATTTAATATATACATTTATTTAAAGAAAAACACTATAATTTTAAATGGAGTCCTGCACGAAGTTTACAAGTACAAAAAATAATGAAAATGGACGATTTTAAAGTTCTCAGGGTTAAATTATTAGTTAGGTAACCACGTGCAGCAGTTTCTGTTCACTGAACGAACCTGTTTTGTTCGTTTGTGCGTCTTGGTGCGGATTAACGGGTGACTCGACTTCCTTCTTGCGTTGTTCTGGATGATCCTGGAGCTGGTGGTAAATTGAGGAAAACTCTAATCTTTTCCTCCTTCTTTCTTTGTTGTTTTCCTCCTTCGCTGCTATCTCGAAGTCTCACACCATGCTGCTGCTTCCTCCAATGATCAATCCACGCTTCATACTCTCCTCAACCTGTCAATCCTTACATTACACTGACTTATTTTTCCTCCCTTCACCTTCGCAGATCACATCCGTATCTGCCCCCTCCAAGGGATAAAATTCTCTCACGTGACGATTGTCTGCCAATCATTGTGGGCTCTCCGTCAAGCGCGGGAGAATTTTTGATGATAAAGGTAAACGCTCTCTCATCCAAAAACAAGCAAAAAAATAAAGCATTTAATTACTTTGATGATTTATCCCTCTTGTTAATATCAGGCAAAATATTTTTATGTTGAATTCCAACATCTGGGGTGGTGTCGAGCCTGTTTCTGAACTATGACTTCATTGCAGCATAATAAGAAAATCCCACTTCGCATAAATAGGTTATATAAAACTGAAGTAAAACAATAACAGCTTGTATTTAAATATCGGGGTACTCTACTCTTCTGAAATACTCGTATTTGTACATTTAATTCAATTGGGTTTTCACAGTCACTTGAATTAAAATTGCTGATTCAGCTGTTTCTAGAAACTTCATCATCTACTTTAAAATTTAATTCATTCAAACAGTTATCCAATGTTGGAAAACAATTAAAATTATTAGTTACAACTGATGAAATCAAAATTTATATTGTCTTCACATAAGATGTAATTTTATCTCTCATATGAAAATTGTAAAACTTGCATGTTCTTGGTAACGATAAATTAATTGTACTTTGCAAAAAAAACTGCCATATATGCAAGATTTATCAACCACGAATGATTTGCTAAACTTCAACAAAATATTGTCCTTAATTATTTTGTGCATTCAAGAAGACTAACAACTCAATTCGAAGTTAAAAACGTCTTAATAGTGCTTTATGTTCACTACACATTTCAGCACACAAAATATTGTTTCATCTGTATTGAAGTGATTTGTTTTTTATATAGTTTATCAATTTCGCGGCTTTTTTCATATTATTTTTAAATTTGTGGAAATTTTTTGTAACCAGTATTTTTTATAAAACTGTTTCAGATCCCCATTCGTTTCAATTCCTTTGTTTTACTGCTTTGTGAGCTTACCTAACAAGACATAATTAAAATGTCTTAGAACCAGAAAAATTTTGTTAATCTAATTTATAAGGTTAGTTTATTTTTGGCATTAACTGATAATTGATAAAATATTTATTTATAATTTTCGGACTTTAAAATAAATATTATCTGTACAACTCTGGGCTATGGTAATCTCTATCTCAGGATTCTAGTTTACAGAACATGTCCATACTTCTTTATTGTTACCCATGCTTCCAAATGTAGCGGGAAACAAGGAATAGGTTTATATTTCTCAATTTTGTTGAATCGGTTCCAAAATAAGCTAGAAACAAATAAAATTGTGAGAAATTATTCCACTTTCTCCCGTTACATGCAAAATGCAAACAATGTTTTCGTCTTACGATTAAGTAGTATAATAACAGGATATTATAATCAATAATATAGTAAGAACCACTCGAATTTCTCTTGGTCAACGTTCTCCATATTGCTCGCTCTTCCCCTATTCCGTTTAGAAATTCCTCGTTACTGATTTTATCCACCCATTCGATTTTCAGCATTCTCCTATAGAACCACATTTCCGAAACTCCTATCGTCCACTTCTGCACCCATATAACAACACGCTCCATACGAACATTTTCAGCAAAAATTTCCTAATATTAACGCTTATGTTACCCTTTTTCTTAGCGAAAACTTTCCTGTGCTATCCTACTCTTTTATGTCTACTATACTACTATCTTCCCTGATTATTACGCTTCCCAAGTAGCATATTCCCTTAATTTCATTAAAATTACCCCTTGTCCCATCTAACATACTTCTTATTCCACTGTATCCCATTCCTATACCTCATATTGAACTCTTTCTCCAGGACTACGTTCATGCCATTTATTATGGTTTCCAAGTCGATTTCTGACTCCCCTGAGACTATAATATCGTCGGTAAATTGTAGGGCTTTTGTTTCTTCTTTTAGCAGTATGATTCCTTTTCCATATTCCGTTTTAACTTTAGTCATCGCCTGTTCTATATATAAGTTAAACAGCATGGGCGACAGACTACATCCTTGTCTTACTCCTTTCATGATTTCTGCTTTCTTTTCTTGATCTTCAATTCTAATGACCGTTGACTGTCTTCTGTGGAGGTTATATTTTGCCTTCTTTCTCGATATTTATTCCTGTGTTCTTCAAAATACTTAACAGTGTGTTCTATTTCACATTATCAAATGCTTTTTTTAAATCTACAAATACCATGAACATAGACCGGTTTTTTCTTATCCTGTCGTCTAAATTTAGACGAAAAGTCAATATTGACTAAGGAATGAACTATATTTCCGGCACCTTAGAAGACTAAAACGACTAACTTTTCTGGTCTAGAGTGAAACGTGCTGCCTGTATCATACAAGAGACCTAATATTCCCGGTACAGTAATCAAGAACTTTACCCTATGTTAAAGGGAGCAAAAATACCACCAAAACTTCCCCCTTGTGTCTTCAATATAAGTGCAAGGGGATATTTAGTCATCCATTCGATTGTAAATAGCATGAGTACAAAGTTTTTGTATCGTCGCCAAAATAGTAGAGCCCTGAGCCTCACTGTGCCCATTCGGAAATACCTATGCTACTGTGAAAGGTCTCATTTTAAGCATAATGTTATGTTATTTTATGATTTGTAAATGAAAATTTTTTAAAGAAATATTATACGTGTGGTGTGGCAAAAAAATCTGAAAAATGTCAGGATTTGCACTGAGGTGTACACTCAACCCTATAATTGAATTATTACCAACATACAACGCTACGTGTTTAAAAAATAACCACTAACTGCATTTATTATTTGAAAGAAATTTAAATTTATTCTGATGTGTTAAAATTGTAATGTGCATTTAACTGACCTTTTGAAAAAGCATGTTAATCGTTTCGTACAAAATAGAATCGTTCAGATGTAACTCCAATGGAATTACATAAAGTATAATTTTATATATTTAGAACAATGATATGTTACTAAAAACTTTTGTCTTAAGTAACTTGTCAATTGAATTTCATTGTTATTAAATTAGATTGAAATAATATTGTGATGCCACTAAACATTTTTGTTACAGTAAATAATATTTATTATGTGTAATGTTGTTAATTCTTTGAAATGCCATATTGGAAAAAGTTAAGAAATTAGGAATTAAAAAATATTAAGAAGTTTATCGAAAATTCTCATAAAATTGACTACAAATCTATTAGATTATAATAAAACACTATCTTACCCTTCGGATTTTAGTGACCTTAGATATTTAGCATAGCTTAATTTGAGCAAATGTGGATTTAAATGAGCCATTGTAACAGTAAAAAACATCTGATTACACTTTGGCGGCGTGGAGTCAAAAGAGAAAAGACAGTATTTGAGCCAGGGGTAATAAAACAGACCTCATGGCGCGCTTGGGGTGTTTCCCAACTACGGTGAGATTTGGCAGCATCGGGTGGCGTTTTTTCCCAAAAACCTTGGGGGAGAGGGGAAAAACTGTTACTACCCAGGGAGTGGTAACTAAAAATGTGATTGGTTAATATCCATCCGTGCCATCTTCGCGACATGAACTAAAGAAGTCGGGAGTAGATATTAAAATGTCTGCTGAAAAACTTTGGACTCAAGAGATTGTTGGACAGATGTTTGGAATTTAGGCAAGGGAGATCGTGGAGACGAGAGCGGCGATCGGATGAGAATAAAGGAAGAATAGATCTAGTACGACCCAAATCGAAAGTAATTGTAACGAGGAAGGCGCTGGAAGGTCCATTATGGACCTATGATAATTATCTGTGTAACCTTTTGCTGATTTCCTATACTGTCAGGTCAGAGTTGTTTTTGTGTGAAACATTATGATCTATTAGAAGGCTCATAACATAGGACCCTGTGTTTAGAGATAGAGAATTGTTAGTTTTAAGAAATTTATTTGTATAATTTTTATGTAAATATATATGTAGTGTTAATTAAAAAATAATTACCAGCTTAAAGTTTCAAATTGAAAAAATTATAATATTGTTGTAAATTTGTTCTATTCTTTTAGTTCATTCATTAATATTGCACTAAAATAAATAATATACCCACTATTCATCTCACCATGGTTACTTGAAGTGTGGGGAAAAAGGTTATATAAATCCTTCGTATCGTTCATCATCTTTCCACGTCTTCGTGTTTTACAAAATCACACAATTACAAAAATATTTCGTATTATCACCTTCATTTCTATTATAAATATTTGAATAATATATTATTAATTAATAAAATGCCATATTAGTAGAATTAACATTGACGCTATTTAGCTTTTTTAAATATGGCGGATTTACCCGACTCAATGATGGCGACGTGATAAACATTTACGCGTTGACACATACGTACATTTTTAAATATAATTCTATCCTCATTTATAATATGGATATCTGAAGCAGCTGGTGTTTTTCAAATGTTTTTTTAGTAAACAGCGAGTATTGTTTGCTATCTGTTCACGCGATTAAATTCGTATAAAGTATTACTAATAAATATAGAAACATAATTATTATTTTTTCGTTATAGGTAACACTATAATAATAATAATCTAAATTAAACATTTTAATTTTAGTGATGATTGTGGTATTCGGTCACGAATAGATTAAATGAAAGGTCTGCAGTTACAAAAATTACGCATTAAAAATTACCGAAATGAAATTGTGAGATTAAGCATATGATTAAATTTATATTTTTAGCATTTATTATTGTGCAGTGTTTGCAATTTTATCATGAATGGGTACATTAGAGTAAAATTCAGGCAAGCAGCAATGAGACGGACGATCGAACGATGAAAATGGAATGGGCGGTGGAGACGCGAGATGGTCCTAAACCGAATATTTGCCATGCGCCGCTCAAACACTTAGGGATGGTAATTCTGTTCTGCGCTGAGCATAATCCTCGTGAATTATAAATGACAGAATCCCATGGATACTCAGAAGCTGTTGTAATTGGGGTTCGGAGAGAACTGACGCTCCAATTACGGAGCCTAGGAATTCCAACTCTCATCCCTTGCATTCAGCACTTCAGACAAATATAATACACTAGTGTTCCAAAGGTAAGACAAAGGTAAGTAATGGCATAAGAGGCATATAACAAACCAGCGCAGATATTCACGGAAGGGTTGACCTACATTTCTCTCCAAAACTAAATTTACAGAAGATGAATAGAAAATTTTGAAGATCCTTTAAAAAATATGAAGCAATCTGCAATAAAAAAAACATCATACAAAATGCATTAGATCGTGGAGATATAAATAAGTATAGTTAACGTCAAGCAGTGAGTGAAATACTTTACAGCTGATAAATTAAAACTTATTGGGATTCATGGGTGACTTCTGATAAGATTTAGTTGGCATGAACATAAAATGACAATATCGTCAGCGTTTTAAATAGAATATAATGTAGTCAAAAAATTACGGCAAAAAATGGTCAGAATTGAAAAATATATAATAAAATTTTAACACGACGTTTCGTTCCTTTGTTTGGAACATCCTTATGTGTGAAAACAATACCAAAAATAATCCAGAAAAATGTTATAATCACAAATAGCACAAAGATTTAAAAAAATGTACATGTCTCCGAGGCTTGTTATTTGTGATTATAAAAACTTTATGAATTATCTTTGGTATTGTTTTCACACCTTAGTAGGTTCCAAACAATGGAACGAAACGTTGTGTTATAACATAAATAATAAATAATTTTTAATTTTGATCGTACTTTTTCGCTTACATTATTCGAGCTACAGTCAGAACAATTATAAAATTTGTTTTAAATTGAGAATAACATAATTATATGTTTGTTAGTAACACTGCTTGGCTCCAAGCAAATATTATGATATTTCCCTAATTTTGGCGTAAAATAAACATTCCAATATGCTACTGGTCATCGTATTATTTATGCTTGTCCTTGTGATGGATGTCTATGACTAATTGGAGTGCATCGCGCAGTATCATGATGTCAAGGCCGCCGCACACGGGCGATACGAAAGATCCGACTTCAGTCGTCCCAAACCAAATTTACTACATTCCTAAATAAGAGGCCATACGCGACCGAGGAATTACGAAAGAAGATTCTACACATGGAAGAAGCCAGGGGACACGGGCAGGTACCAATTAGATTATATAATGGTTAGACAGAGGTATAAGAATCAGGTGCTGAACTGCAAGACGTACCAATGAGCATATATAAATTCCCACCATAATCTTCTAGCTGAAGAAACTCCAGAAAGGAATTCGAACAAAAAGATGGGAAATAGAGAAACTTCAACAACAGGTTTTCAAAGAAAATATCAAGAGTAGATTAATAGAGAAAGGAAGAAAAACAATTCAGAATAGAAATGGACACTCTTGAAAGAAGAGATGACTAGAGCTGTAGAAGAAAAAATGGGAAGAATAGCTCAGACCAATAGGAAAGCATGGATAACACAGGATATACTAAAAATGTTTGATGAAAGGCGCTTTGGTAATATCTAATGTTATGGTTATGACGTGTGCGTCCTGGGCCAAAGCTTCCGCAATTCTATTATCCAGGTAAGTTAGCAGTGATGTGGTGGAATGTTGCTTTCTAAATGCGTGTGGGTGGGGGTTGATAAGATTATTTACTTTCAAGTACCAAGTTAGACGTCTTCTTGAAGTTCGAGTTTCAAGATATTGCTCTGTTATGCTAGGGGAGGTTGAGGTTTTCACCGATTTGAGAATTGGTCCATGTAGGGGTAAGATGTGATTGTTCCTAATAAATTTCTATAAATACAGCTGATAGTCGACTTCCAGTGGTGTAGTGGCTAGCGTCTAGTTGCTGACTCACAACCTAGAGGTCCCCGGTTCGATTCCTGGCATGAGCTTCGATGTTTGTTCGTCACGGTCGCGAAGATCGGGGCTAGGACTGTTGGAGGATCGATTCGCTGGCCACGTGTCACTCCAAATTTGGAATGTGTCAGGCAAGATGACAGTCCGCAGTCAACTCGGTAGGCCCAGGCCCTCAATGGGCTCTACAGCCAAGGAGGAAGAAAAGACAGCTGATTGTAGTAAGTTCTTTATAAGGGCCTTTGGTATTCCGTCCGGTCCTTCTGATGAGTTCTTGGTTATTTGCATGGCATTCACGAAGTTGATGTCCAAGTTTATTAATTCAATTTCTTTGTGTTAAGTGTGTTTGTTTGTTGGAGGATTCTGGAGCTAGTTTGTGCTTCTGGAATTGTGAGGTATATCCTGACGTGGAAGACTGGCAAAATGAGTCGCTAATCGTTGTGAGTCCTTGATTTTAACTGAAGGGTTTGGGATGAAAGGCGTAGACGGGTTGTAACGTTTTTCCTTTCATAGGTTTCAGCAACGACCATAATTCCTTCAGGTTCGTTCTGCTGATCATTTTGCTGTTCCAGGGAGCCCTAGAAACTTATTTGGTTATTCTTCCGAATGCTGCCCTAACCCTTTTGAATTATTACTGGCTAGTTTAGGGTGTTTATACATTTGTTAAGTGCTGTTCAGAAGAGTCTATGTACTTGATTACGACAGGTTTTCCTAAGATTGATAGTCTAGAGTTTAGTAACGTGAAGCCGGCCGTCCAACTGGTGATATTGAGGAATAAATTGATATCTTTTCTAATCCAATCTGGGCGTATTTACTGGTTGATCTGGGTCTTGTATTTCCCCCAGTCTCCATTCCATGTGAACCGTCATTTTTCGGGTTCTCGAGCATAACGTGCTACCACCTATTCATTAGTGTCCACGGTGATGCAGTTTATAAAATGGTCACTGTCCAATAACAAATCCGTGGCAGACCATGTGCAGAAGTCCGCGATTCGGCGACCACACACGTGCAGATATCTGGCAAATTTAAGAAATCTTCCGCGAAATCTGAAGGTCTTTTACACGTTTCTTTAGGTCTGCCGACATTTATCGTACGTTCGATATCAATGCAGATTCTCGTATGCGAAATACAATAATCGATCGCAAGGTATTGTGGGTCAGTAATGGTTGCCATACGTAGTGTGTGAGGTTATGAAGTACTTTGTTTTACCGGGAAATCTGTTCCAAATTATGCTTTTGAATAATTTTTTTTCTTTCATTGTATTACAAAATATCATTCTCACGTGTTATCACTTAAAATCTAAATAAAACACTTTCCTGTGCTTTTAATTTCACTTATGTTTCTTATTTACACACAATTACTTCTGGTGGTAGTAATGATACAAACCGTTGCTGACAATAAGAAAAAGTTCGCTAGTTTAGAATACCTGAATTCATTCTTTGTGATCTTCCAGATAACTGCTTCATTATTATTAATTAACAGTGCCAAATCAAAGAGAAATTTATTAAAATCTATTAAAAACAGTTGTTAAATTTTGAATGATATGTTTTGTGTGTCAACTAATGTAGCAATTATTAACATTTTTGACACTGGTAATGTCTTTAAAATTCATACTTACGGTAAACTGCTAAACATTGATTGATAATTGAATGTGTAAATAGACCATGAAAATAAAAAGGAGCATTTATTCTTCTTCATGTATATAAAGCTTATAAATCGTAGATTGTAGAAATTGAAACACACAGTTGAATAGCATGTATCCAACAACTGACACTATAAAATTTCTATTATGCTATTACAAATCCGAACATGCACGTGAATTTGTTTGTTGCTGATTTTCAGCGGTTGTCAACCGGCAATTCTTCAGATGTGATCTGTACGTGAAGACGCAACGCAGATTTGATCGTTCAGACAAATATCTGCACTCCAATCCGGCGATTGGTCGGCAGATCTGATCGGTCGGCCAATCACCGGATTGGAGCGCAGATAATTGTCTGAACGATCAAATCTGCGTTGCGTTTACACGTACAGATCAGATCTGAACAATTGACGGTCTTTAAGCGCTGAAATACAGATTTCCTTGAAAATTCCAAAGATTCCCTGTAAAATTTTTTACAGCTATGCTAACTTTTCTTTTGAATTTTAGCGTGTTAGAAGTTTTATAACGTCATTTGTTGGTTGTAGTGGTGAAAAATAAGCCAGAATAGGTTGTTATTGCTATTATGACAATTACAAAATATAATATAGCTTGATGTCAACAACGAAACATAAAATGTTATCCTTTAAACTATTCCACTGAATCATTAAAAGAAACACAACTTCTTACTTTCTTCCTCTTCATGGATTAGGCTATTACCTGTTCCAACCTCATTCTTCATTCCATTTCTTTCTAGAACGACCGACATCCCTTTTTCCAAAAGAATGGTATTCTATTGTCATCCATTCTAAGAACGTGGCTTTTCCAATTTTCTCTATTTTTGTAAATTCTATCATTCAGTGTGAATATATCTAGCTCCTTCCTTATTTCTTCATTTATATTTTTTAGCTCGGGTATCCTTTCCAGATATAAAAAATCTCATTCCGTTTTTTATTCACCCATTGCTTCACTTCCATATAACAAAGTTGGTACACAGCCATTTAAGTTGGGTATCCCCTCTTACTTTTCCTTTAAAGTTCGTCGAAGTGTCCCATACATAAATTGAAATCGGTTGACGCTTTTTCTTCTTCTCGTCGTCGTTCGTCTGAAAAATAATACAGCCCGTGCACAAATTTATAACTACTTAACCTATTACGGATAAAATCCAGTGTCTCTTCCACTTTTAAAATAAAATTAAAGACAACACTTATCAACTACTAAATTCAATTTAAAATTACAATTAGAAAAACAAGCAACCCTTTAATTCGGCAACATTAGTACAACTGCTCACTTTAGTTTCCTTAGCTTATTTCTAAACTGATAAGCGCTACGTGGAAAAGTCCTCACTATTTCTTAGGCAATAAATTACAATCCCGTATTGATATATTTAAAAATGAAATTCTTCCTATTATCTTTAATTTTGAACGTGTGATCATTCTTATAGATATAATGATGTTATTTATTTCCAGGCTAGTTCACCCGTATGAGCCTTCTATGCTGTGCACAACCTCACGTTTCCTCCTATTACTGAGTGCTTCCAAATTTCCATGAGGATTGTTCGCGAATCGACTCCCAAACAATTTTTTCTTCCCATTTTTGTATTTTCTTCAACGCTTGAGTGTGTTCATTTATATGTGGATCCCAGCATATTTCCTCTCATTCTTAAATTGGAGCGACTAGCGTTTTGTAAGCAGAAATTTTGGATTTTCCCGTGATTTTCCTTAATCCCCCCACCCTTTACCCGTGACCTCACTCACTCTATTAGCCCAATTTAAAACTTTACTAAGCGTGATCCCAAGATATTTGCAATAGCTTGACTCCGTTACTAATTCTTTCCCCCATTATATACTCTTTTTTGTAAAGACTTACTCTTAGTTGTGTTTATTTTAATTTTACTTCTAACTGACCATTAGTAAATTTTGCTTAGTCAACCGAAGAATCTGTGCATCCTCCACGTTTTAAATTACCTTATAAACCATAGAATCGTTGGCAAACAATTTAATCTGTGTTTCTGTACCGCCTGTTACCATATTTGTGTCAATCACTCTTTCTTGTGGGACCCCTGGCGTGATTTTGAGTCGGATGATTTGTCACCAAAGTACGTTTGCAATCAATAATATAGCTTTCCATTGCTATCTGAACCTCCCAATAAATCTCAGTCAGATTATTGCTGCACTGAACTTCCATACATTCTCATCCCACGTATCATTTTCTAGCGCTGAAGCTACCAATTGATCTCGGTGTGATTCCAGGTTGATCGCCAATTTCTAGGGATCTCCTTTTCAATCGCCGACATCAAAATAGAATTGCGTGAGGTCTTCATGGTACCATAATATTGCGCTCTCTGACCTCAGACGCCAAGAACTTATTAATTGTTTCTCACTTGCTACTATTTTGAGATCTCATTTTCCAGTTCATTTCTTATACCGTTACAAAGTAGGTAGCAAACGTGTTGACTGTATTTGCTTCGTCTAGTTCTAGGGTATTTCCAACTTATCTTACACCTTCTAATATACTTGTAGAATTTTCCTCGTCTATCAAATTCTCCCTCAAGCAGGTTTTCAGAATTCTTAAGCTATTTTCTTGGCTTTAATTAAGATTTTATTAAGCCAAAGAAATCTATTCCTGTGATAGTCATTTTTCTTTGTTTATTGTCACGTCAGCCGACGTGGTTATTAGTGACCAGGTTCGAAAATAAAAATAAAGAGATGAATTACATATTATTGAATAGGTTCAAGTATTTTAAATAATTTAACAAGGGGTTTATTAATCTTGGGTCATTGAGACATTCCTTGTAGTCCGGGATTCCATATTCTCTTCTTTTTTGTAGCATGGTGTATGAAGAGTCACATATGTCGTAGATGATTGGGTTGGATTTGGTCATTAAATGTTCATGAGAGAATCTAGAATGACCAATTCTTAGACGGGTGAATACTGTTTGCTTATCTTCTGTAGAGGTTATATAAGCCTCCTTTCCCGATAGTTTATTCCATTGCTCTTCAAAATCCTTAATAGTGTGTTCCAGTTCACATTATCAAACGGTTTTTCATAATCTATAAATGCAATGAGGTTAGGCCAGTTTCTTCTTATACTGTCTTCTAAAATTAGTCTCAAAGTTCATATTGATTCTCTTGTTCCTACGTTATTCCTAAAACCAAATTGAACTTCTCCTAACTCGCGTTCTATTTACGTTCCATTCGCCTAGATACTATTTTAGTTAATATTTTGCACGCATGAGATACTAAACTAATTGTTGTGTGCTGTTCTATCTTCTTCGATATGGGTATAATTGTGTTTTTACTAAAATCTTCTGGTATTCTTGTTTCGTAGATTTTGCAAACTATCCTGAACAGCCATGATATTGTTTCTTCGCCCTAGTATTACAGTATAAAATATAAACATAAATATCTTAATCATAATATTAACAATAAGATAGGTCATTTACTCCACATTATTGCATGCATTATGTACATAATTGTAAATAATATAACATGTTGCATATTGTACCATACGTTTATATTATTATTTGTGTCTGAATTATAGCAAATTAGCACCTGTAGACTTCCTAAAGCAGGGCGTACAATTGTAAATTTTTGCAACAGAAACCATTCTTTTTTACTCTGGGCCATCTGTTTGCTTACTTATTTCTCATTTAATTCCACGTTTCACAGATGTTTTTCCTTAGTTCTACTTTTGTAAAATTCTCACCTTTAATTACACACAGAAAAATTAGACGTAAGCAGCGGACGTTGACCTTTCTGAAGCAAAAAATACGGAACGAATATAGAGTGTGGAGATTTAGGATCTCCGGAATGGATTACCTCTTCTCTATAAACTTTTCTCGCTTGAGCAAACAACTCAGTTGAGTCGTTTGGCCGAATGTTATACAACCCGATATTTCCGTAGCTGCGATCCGTCTGAAGTTTACTAATGACAACCTGCGTAGCTAAAATGAAGAGTAATAACAGAACTATGAAGACGGGACGGATATACTTTCTTCAGGTTACACTTTGGTATGAGGCGTCCAAGAAACAATAATTAAGCCGAGTCGATCTTATTAATCTTAATTTTTTAGGCGTGCAGATTTTTATCTTGGCAGAAGGCTGTGTCGGCGACAGCGCAAAATTAATGAGGCTGTGCAGTGAAGATGAAGCATGGTTTAGTAAAAATATCACACTAATTTGAGTATTCCGTGTCGAACAAAACTTGGGCCGTCATTTATACTACACATCGTTTATAAAGAAAGTTGTCTTCTATTCTTTCAATTCCTTAATTAAGTTTGAGTAAACATATAGGAAATGAAGTAGATAGCAGAAATATAAATTAAAATTTGAGTAGACATTTAAATGGATACGATGAGACATAATAAAACACTTTGATATTTAAATAATACAATAGAATAATAAAATAAACTAACAAGACTGCCATATTAAACACTGTCTTTTTAACACCTCCTTTATTTTTACCACCCTTTGTTGTTCTGATGAGGACTGCCACAGTGCTGAGGTAACGTATTACAATTCAAGTGAAGTAATTGTTTAATGTATTTTTATTGCCTGGTTTGAGCAACTTAATATTTATATTAAACAGTTAATTCATTTTGTGTGTGTGTAGTAATCATTTCTCATACTGGTCATAAAGAAAATTCCTGTTTACCGAACAAAATTTTGTTAGTATTAATTATAAAATGAAGCAAATTTATACTCAAAGAAAATTAATTTCATACAATTATATTTTACTTGAAAACGTGAAATACCAGGGTATTTGGGCCAACTCAGGCTAGTGACACACTTGAGCGGGTTGCGCGTGCTGGTAGCCCGCTGAGGGTCAGACAATGCATGTATTTAAAGAGACATGTCACATATGGACGGTTGCGGGGCGGGTGCGTTTTCCTGCTATGTTGCGGGGAATGGAACATTATCAATTTTATAATTTTAATCAAGTAATAAACTAACATCATTGGTAAACTTAACAAGTTGATTTTAAAATTACATTTTGACAATGCTGATTTATTAATTTCAGAGTGTGTTATTTCAAAATTTTGTAGTATTTATTAAATAATGTGTAAATCCTTGCAAGAATTACAACCCGATTAATGACTACTAGAATGTATCTTTTTTAAAAAGAAAACAAAGTTGAAAGTCGCATTCTAGTCGATGTCAATCCATGCCAAGTGGTGCATTTCAATGAAGAAAATTCTATTTTAGTAGGTTTATTTCTTCAAGAAGAAACAGTTTGACAACCTCAATATTTTTCGTAATTTTACACACAATGGTGTATTTACTTTATATATATTATGACAGTGGTGACCGACGTACCATTTACGAATGGGGTTTTTCAATTTTTTGAAAGTTTGAGTTACAATATCTCGGTAGGGCATGAAGATAAAAATCTGAAGTTCGACATTTAAAACGTTTTTATAGTATCAAACTACAACATAAATTTCAACTTTGTGATTTACCTCAAAGTTGAAATAAGAATTTCTTTTAAATATAGTAAGAAATGCTTGATTTCCTTCTGTAGGAAATGTTAATACAATACTTGAATTATTTAGACACGCTAAACTAAGAAAACTATTTTTATGGCAACATAATATATTATATAACAATGTTTTAAAAAT
Organism: Eucriotettix oculatus; assembly: GCA_034510155.1. NCBI lineage: Eukaryota > Metazoa > Arthropoda > Insecta > Orthoptera > Tetrigidae > Eucriotettix > Eucriotettix oculatus. The sequence continues at coordinate 12,443,806 of CM067381.1, forward strand.
ATTATTGCATAATTAAATAATATCTACTTTTAGAAGTGCAATTTAATACGCAAATAATAAAAATTAATTAAAATAACAATAATATAAAATGACATTATTTCCCTAAACTAGATTAACAATAAATTAATACAAACCTGTGATTAAATAAATAACTATTTTAATTGTTGATTTAACAGTCATAATATTTAATTTCGTTATTAAAAGTGCGTCTTGTCACCGTGGTGAATTCCAAGCGAGTATGTTTTCTCAATATAGTACTTATTGTCTCCAAAACTTTGTGTTCTTTTGTAGTGAACTACTTGGTTCTGGAGGATTGTACAAATATAATATGTCCTTTTTTGTTTTGATGATATACGTTGTTCATGACTGGCCTTCATAAATGCATGTAACTGTGTCTTTATTTTGAAGTGTCAATGATACAACTCCTGCAACTTGGTGAAATTCACTTTATGCTGTCGATGATGTATACTGGCATTTTAACACAGTTTCTGATAGCGTTATAAAACAAAATGATGTAGATTTTTAAAATTTTGTGAATAATCCAGATATTAAACGTCCCGCACCCGCTAAAGTGTGACATCAACATCCGTACCTATTATCTTCCGCTGCGTCCCGTCCCTCTCAAATGTGACGTAGGCTTAAGAGAGACCATTTTCGATGAAAATCCATTAGGTCCGACATTGTGTAAAAACACGATTTATACCAGGTGTAGAAGTATGAAACTGGAATTTCCCTGTAGATGGTGCTCGCTATCAGTTCAAAGACGGTAAGACCGCTTCTACAGTGACATATTCTTCCTCTATCAGCTGACGAAGTTTGTCAACATACATAAGTTGTGGTATTCAGTCCTAAGACTGGTCTGATGCAACTCTCCATGCTAATCTATCTTGCACCAGCCTCTCCATTTCCTCATAACTACCACATCCTCCCTAATCTATTCCATCCTTTGCCTCCCTCTTCAGTTCTTACCCCACACACTTCCCTCTAATGATAATTTTACAAGACCCTCATGTCTCAAAACGTGGCTTATTAATCTATCCCTTCTCTCGGTCAACGTCCTCCATATTGTTCGTTCTTCCCTTATTCTGTTTAGAACTTCATCTTTAGATATTCTATCCATCCGATTTTCAGCATTCTCCTATAGTACCATGATTATAAGACCAAAAGAAATTAGCGTATAATGAACTACCAAAAATCTTTAAATATGTAACTAGAGTAAACAAGATATAATATAAAATAATTTAAAACACGACACATAAAAAGTAACAAAGACACGGTGAAGCACGGAATAGGCACACTGAGGCTCTTAAATATTGAAGTTCATTTTATAGAAATTTCAAAATTTCATCACAATAAAAGTTTAATCGAAAGCAAATTCGCATAAAATAGTTGTCGAAGAATACGGTGAACTTGTTCTTGGCAAAACTAAGTGCTTGGAGAGGTTTAAAAATATTGAAAGTGGTTATTTTTACGTGAGAAACGAGGACCGTGGGAAACCACCGAAAAAATTTGAAGAAAGGCTCGCAAGCCTTGTTGGATGAAGACGATACGCAGACTCAACAAGAACAATTAAATGTGACGCAGAAAGCAGTACCTCTTCGTTTTCAAGCTATGGGAAAGATTAAGAAAGTGGGAAAATTGGTACCGCATGAACTCAATGAAAGACAGCAAGAAAATTGAAAAACCACTTTCAAATGCTGCTCGTCAGACACGAAAGAAAATCATTTCTCCGTCGAATAGTGACAGGTGATGACAAGTGGATATATTTTCAGAATTCTAAGCGTCGTAAATCATGGGCGAATCCAGGCGAACCATCAACATCCACTGGAAAACGAAATCGTTTTGGAAAGAAGACAATGCTTTGCGTTTGTTGGGATCAAAAGGATGTAACACATTATAAGCTACTAAAACCTAGTGAACCGTTAACTCTGATCGCTACCAACAGCGGTGTTCGATTTTAATCGAGAAATACGTCAAAAACGACCGGATTATGCAAAAGGCAACAGAAAGTCATTTTGCTTCATGATCATGCCCCCTCTCACACAGCAAAACGGATGAAGGATACGATCGAGGCGTTCAAATGGGATATACTAGAGCATGTTGCTTATTCTCCAGACTTGGTTGGCTCCGTCTGATTACCATCTGTTCGCATCATTGGGACATGCACTCGCCGAACAACACTTCGATTCGTATCAAAATGTACGAAAGTGGCTCGATAACTGGTTCGCTTTGAAGGAAGAATTGCTTTTTTTTCGCGTGGCATTCATAACCTGCCGGTTAAGTGGGAAAAATGTGTAAATTCCAATGGAGATTATTTTGAATAAAATATATTTTATAATTTTCAAATAACAGACGTGTAATTTTTATAAATTTATAATTTATATACACCTTGTATTTTGGGCGACTTTCATCAGCGTCGAACATTCAGGCGCCGACGTCCTGTTCCTGAAGTCAGCATGCCATTAGTAATAGGGGAGGAGGGCGATGTCGTCGAATCCGCGAAGCTCCAACTTTCCAGACTACAGATCAGCAACATAACCAAATAACTCTCTCTGCTTGTTGTATTAGAGAAACTTGTATTGAAGAGTACAATCCTTTCTGGATATTTGATTCAGGGGATAGGGCGCTGCGGGAGTTTTCTCGCAGGCGCTTCAGCCCAGAGTGACTGCGGGGCTCACCTGATCATGTCGGGGATGCCTCGCACTCTCTCTGGGTACTTTTTATCAAAGTTCTCATATGCCGAGACACCTTCACCTATTTTGGGAGGTATATGTACTGGGGTCAAAGACCTTGGGCATATGGCAAGAGTTGTCCGCTGATCCCATTGGATCAGTCGGCCAACTGCCTCCTGAAACTGGTGAAGACACGGGGAAGGGAATGCTGCGTCCCCACAGCAAACTCGTCTCCCGTCATTCGGAAGGGCGTGAGAATAGTACCCAATGCCCGACCTACCTGATGCAGGTTTTCTAGGGTTTTCCCTGCATCTCTTTAGGTGAAACACCGGGTAGGATCCTTAAACCATAGCCCGGGGGCCCTAGTTAACCCTTGGCTACCTTGCTCTACCTTCCGCATCCCCCCTTTTCAATTCCCTTCCTATGCTATTAAAGGGGAGTTGCCTGTTTCAGGATCACCCTCATGTAGCCTGTTACCCAAAATAAAAAAAAGGATATTTGATTCCAGCGCTCTTGAAAATTATCTTCAATCTAAGTCTACAAATGCCATGAACATAGACCGGTTTTTTCTTATACTGTCTTCTAAAATAAGCCGAAAAGTTAATATTGCTTGTCTTTTCCATACTTTCTTGCTAAACATGAACTGATCTTCTCCTAACTCGTTTTATATTTAACGTTCCATCCTCCTATATACTATTTTCGTTTAATATTTGCACGCATGAGATACTAAACTAATTGTCCAGTGCTATTCGCACCTATCAACCCCAGTCTTCTTCAGCATGGGTATAATTATGTTTTTACTAAACTCTTCTGATATTCCCCAGTTTCGTAAATTCCGTAAACTATCTTATGGCATGTAGTTAGGTACTGAAATTTTTGTACTGTAGAAGTCAAATGATAGATATGTCTAGTCTTATTCAGACCTTTAGTGTTGTGCCCTGCACAACTTTTAAACTATGCATGAACAACGCGTAGCTGTCACGTTTTCTTAGATATTTTATTTTATAGTATGACCAGAAGATAACGTCATGACATCATGTGGAGCATTGAATTTATTAAACATCGCCAAATATGTATTTGAATAATTCAAAGAAATAAGTGTATGGCTGGGGCGCTCTGAAATATAAATAAAAAGTTTAAAATTGAAACTGCTGGGGTCCAAAACATGACATTTTAATAAATAAATATGTTCCCAGGCTCTGATATTGGAAAGCGAAATCGTATATATTCTATAATAATTTAAGCAGCAACCTGCAGAGGAATTTACTGAAAGCAATCAATGAAACTATCTCCATAACCTATCATTTCATAAATCATTGGTTAGATTACAGTATGATTAATCTTCTATTGTTATAAGGCGCAATTTGTCACGTGGACACCTTCAAACCGGGTCGGAGTGAATACGCAACATATTTTACGCTGTGAGTAATTACCTTTAGTTGTGTGAAATTTTGTTCCGTCAAACCAGTTTTCTACCTTTCAGAACGTCGTTGTGTAACAAAATAGGCATTGATGTGGCTGGATGATTATAATTAAGAACCTTACCTGCTCATCACTCAACGTTTCAACGGACAATAAGTTTTATGTATCATTGTACCATCATATAAAACATCATTACCGTTTTTTCCTTAAAATACTGTTTAGATAATAACGTGATAAAAAATGAATGGATTTGAGTGGTCACCATTTTATTTACTACTTTTAAATAATTGGAAGTCAACTTATGGTCTCCTGTCCGAAAATTACATAATACAGGTGTGTTTTGAAGGCACATTAAAATTATACGTACTCATATTTCTTCTGTGCAATGAATATTTAACAGGATAATGAATGACGTTTTTCATATGTAAATTTAGTCTGTCTCATGGTGTAAGTGTAGAGGTGAGACAGATGTCGGACGTAATTTGGTTGTCCTCTGCGCATGACGTCACACGGGATTGTCGAATGCGCTGAAGATTTTCCTTTGGGATTTTTTGTTGTATTAGTTGCATGTTGGTCGAAGGAAAGTGTTTTACGTTGGAAACTGTGTGCATATGTATTTAAATAAGACAGACATTGCCGTCGTGCGGCGTTTTTGATTGCACAAATTGTAACAGAAGAAGGAACGAGCATCAACTTTTTCTGAGTTCCGAAAGATGTAACTTGTAACAATGATAGTCGTATAAAAGATATGAATAGTGTAAAGAACGGTTAGCAAAAGCTATAATCCTGTAGAAACATACTTCATTTTATTATTAAGTATACTCAAAATTCGCTATTTTCAGTCCGCATGTGTTGGGTACACTTTTCTCAAATACCATTGCGTCAAAAATGAACACATCAAAGAGTAGTCGAAATTTAAAACGAGAAGCTACCTGGAAATTCTTGAAAGATAAACTCAGTTAAGCTAACTGCAAGAAACAGGCGCAAATTACTGGGCGAACTGAAAAAATAATTTTGTAAAGATGCAACGGATAATGTGACGGAAAATCAACTTCGTGCAGGGTTTTAAAAGTTACAAAAAATTAATTGTTATATAAAATAAAAGCATGGAGAAAAATATTGGGACGTCTTTAAGGAGAAAGGAAAGCAAGAGAAATTGAACGAGTTGAAAAGAACTTCTGATAGAGATGAAAAAACAATTCCAAGATAATACAATACCAGAAAGTTCTATATTGCCCAATTTAGTATCAATATTTAATAAGTGAAATATTCCGCAAAATATTCGTGTTTTGATATAATATTACTATTTTTATTCACGGTATAATGCTGTAACCTATATTTGACCAATATTGTCGTTCAACATATTATTATAATATTTACAAAATATGTCGTGCTGGAATTGCACTGAAATGAAGGGAGAAAATACTGGAACATGTTCCCTCTATAAGCATTTATTGTTGACCGTCTTAATAATTTATAATATTACAAATTGTAAAATCGTCCCATTATTATAATAATAGTAGCGGTACTATAAACATCAAATATGTTTGTGTCGTTTTGCATATATTTACGCCGGGGCAAATACAATTAGTTTTCTGAAGCTAATATGTGCAATACTTGAAAATAACGGTATAATCTTATGCCAAGAAACTAGATAAGACATGAAATATTTGTGCTAAGAAAGAAATTGGAGCGTCACGTTCGGAAATTATATGGAAATGTCGGAGTTTCCAGGCTTGTGCTTGCATCCGGCGTGACGTCACGCGCAATAGAGGCGTGGCCTGCATGTACCTGCGCAGTGCCATACCTTTATATTTCCACCATGATCTGTTTCATTATTCGCTAACTGGTTAGTAAATAATTAAACACAAACAATACTGAAGGAGTATATTTAAAATCATTAGCCGTCGGTTATATGGAAATATCACTCAATCGTCTTTGGGTTCCCGTAGGTGTTAATAACATATTTTCATTAAAATACTATGCAGGACTTGGATTTTTTTCCATTTAATGTCATATTTACATAACTACATTTTTCTCCAAGAACTGAAAAAATGCTTTCAATCTAGTTAAGCTTCAAAGGATATGAACATGAACATTAGGAAAAAAATATCTTGAAGAGGCTGGAGATCAAACACACTTATTATTTAGTTTATTTTAAAACCATAATTTCTATCGATTGTAAGAATTTATCTTTTACATGAAATCATGGTTGTAATATTTTATGTATTCATCGAAAATATCATTACTCATCATTTAGCCACAATTTTTTAAAAGAAATACTACCCTGGTGCTTTGAGTCGCCCAGGTATTTATTTAGTCACGAAAATCATGGTAAACACGTGATTTAAATTGCATCGTGAACTCTTTCAAACACGTTTTGACACCCTCATCCTGCCAATGTCACCATACGAGGTCATTTCATCCCCCAATTACCTCCAACTAGAAGATGAACTACAAATTAACCTGAACATTGAATGTCACAATTAAACTTTGTGACTTCCATAACTCCTGGTTCAGCTACAAAAATTTTGTTTCCCATATAATTTTATAAAACAGCATTTAACTTTTTTCTCACCCACTCCACATTCTGGGACTGAACTTCAATTGAAATTGCGTTTCGAATACCAGAAGTCTACTCAGTGCCTTCTGTAACCACAAAATAGACAACAACTTCGACTGAGTACGTCGTTCATCCCTTCTCTTGTGGAGAAACATACAACTTAAGTTGTATGCTGAATGCCACAAGTACTGTCGACGTCAAAATAGTAGAGCCCTGAGTTTGAAGATTCACTGTGCCCATTCGGATTTACCTACGTTATTGTAAAAGGTCTCATTTTACGTAGAATGTAATCCCCTTTTTAATATGTAAATGCAAAAGATTTAAAATCATTTTATACATGCATTTTGGTCAAAAAACTTAAAAAAGTCAGGGATTTCTTTCATAAAGCTTGAATTAGACAATTCATAGATTTCAAACTATTGCTTAAAATGGTCTGAAACTGTAAAAAAAAATAAAGTTAAAATCCTTCCAAATCTTTCCGAAAAATTTAAATTATCTGTACTTATTTTTATTAAATTAATTATTTAGTGGACCTTTATTAACTCTGGGACAGCGCATCGCAGATGAGTGGGGCAAAGATTTTCCTGTAGCGGTTGACAGTCATAAAATATAAGGTTCATTGATGTAGCAAGTCAACAAAATTTTGTACGTTTTTATTTTTTAAAAGTACAGGGAGAAAGAAAACGTTTATTGGGACGGGAGGCTATACTAGGGTGGGGTGGCACCCATACAAAATTTTGTTGCTTGTATTTCATATTTATTCTTTCAACCACTACAAGGAAAACTACACCCCCAACATGAATAGGGTTGAAATTATTTGAAAACAAATTAACCGAAATCGCTATTAATTAATTAAGGAAATAACGGCAGTTTATAGATTTTTAAAATTACAAAAATGCTAATCGTGTTGAGTTCAGTCGCCAAGAACACCTGTTGAAAATTTGGTCTAAATTGTTCCATTTGTTAAAGATAGCTTGCGGAAGTCTATTTACCCCCTTCCAACCCTCTTAGTGGATGATCTGTAACTTAAATTGCATTTTTAATGTCAAAAATAAACTCAGTGGCTCATAATACAGCTGTTTAAAGTCCAAGCTCAATTGTTTTCAGGTTATTTTTATGTGATGCCCCTCCACTTCCACATCTAAGAAAACTCCCATTTGATTACCCATGGGATTTAAATTACACTGATATTGATCCAATAATGTATTTGTATGATAAAAATATTGACCTTTTCTGCTTATTTAAAATTTTCCACCCCCTCCATTCCTCGCCCCTTGGGGTACTAACAGAGTCTTACCCCGACTGATGTATATCACTTGTTAGTTTATCTAAGTTTACCAAACGTCGATATAGCGTGGCAATATGCAGGATGGGGAGATACGCAACCCATACAAAGAAATTAAAACGCGCGGAAAGAAAGTAGCATTATCGTAGCTACGTTTATGAAATTTTTCAATTTTTTGCGTAGTTTTCTTAATTTTTATTTACGTAAGAACCTTGTACAAAATATTATAACACTTATAAAAAATGAAGAATGAAATCGAGAAAGTCGTTCTCAAGATATGGCGTAACCATGGGAAATAGGGATTCATTTTTATATATAATTTATATATAATAATACTAATATACAAAATTTATAGGCTGCTAACAGACGCAGGAAGTCAAACAAAATTTCTACCTGTTTGGTAAACAGAACCCCACTTCATTTACGCAAAAGCTCGTGCTTGGAACTTAGAAAAGATCCGTCAGCCGTATTTATACAATTCGTAAGCGCAACCAGGTTTCTGTTTACCAAATAAAGAAACCGTGGGGTATTTATTTTAGTTATTCTATTTTTGAAACATTGTATAACTATTTAATCGTGTTTTTAGGTTTCTAATATTTAAAAGTAATGTTTACTGATAATAGTTTTGTAAAACAATCCCATTCTTATTCAAATATCAAAACTAAGCTCATTGTATTCTTATACTTGACTATTATGCTTGATTTATTCATATTAGAATAAGCTGTTTCGATTATTATTTAACATGTTCGTCATATCTGGGTATATATAATCGTAGGAACTTTTTTCTCATATTTTTGTTGAGGTATAAACAATTTGGCCTCAGGTGAAGGCAACGCGTTACAATTTTGAATCATTGGGGTTATATAAATATTTGTGGAATATCTAAATTTTATTTTAATCAAACCCAAATTTACCTCTTTAATAATAACCATTTAACCAGTTTACATTCTTCAATACTTGAGGTATAGAGATTTTAATATTTATTTATGTATGTTTTGCTTTATGATGATTATAATTATTACGAAGGGTTATATAAGGGATAATTATTAATATAAATTTAACGAAAGGAATTTAATTTGAAGTTAATTTGACTCTCGGTGGTTCAGTCAGGAATCAAAACTTTTTTCTCAGGGAATGCAAATATTCCATGAGTATAAATTCAAAATATGGGGGGGGGTGACAACACTTTAAAAAGATGCGATCAGAGGTGAGAGACAATTAAGGTAAGTACTTCACCAGAGCGCCGTCGATGGCCCAGGGCACTGCTGGTTGGTGTTGATCGACTGGTGATGACTGCGCGTCGTCCCGTGGCTGCTCGTTGCAGACTTTCCCAAGCTTCAGAGGTATTCTACCCCGTCGCCCAAAGATTCTCGTCGACTATAAAATTTTATATATTCTTCGTGATGTTTTTGATAGTCTGCTCCTCTACAAATTAGGACTTTCTGCTCTCAGTAAAAGTTTAAATGAATGCTGCCTAAAAATTTTGACTTTCCTGACTGATCCTGAATGCTTCTTCTCTCAAAGTGCCCGCTGTCTTTCCACTACGAGCCACGTCCTGTTGTAATAAATTCTCATCATGGGCGTGTGTGATTTCTACGCCCTCTTTTTTTTAAATTTATTTATAACGGTCGAATCGCCTGCCTGGTCATTATCGACCACAGTGACAACTATTTACATGTTATTATACAATTATATACACATTATTTACTGTTACATAATAAAATATTGGTAACATCCATTTTTATGCTCGATACCACTGACTTATTACTTATCTTCTTTAAATTTGATTTTTAGATTTTAACAAAAGAGAACACAGAATGCAATTCATTAAATTAAATCAAAAATATTACTGTCCTTACAAAATTTAGTAATGTCCTTTTGGTATTAAAGGAGTCCAAAATAGATTTGTAGTTTTTGCCCTGTAGGTATTTTTGTCTGTATTGGTGGTATTTGGGGCATTGATTGATGATATGGTCTATATTTACTCCAGAATTACACAGATCACAAGACGGTGGGATATGGAGGGGTAGCTTGCAATATATATATATATATATATTTTTTCAGTAGATGTCCTTATGGGACGCTTTTTTTCCTCTTCGTCTTTCTGATCTGTCGAGGCCCAATAAATTTGTCCTTACGATTCATTTAAAATTGGTTGGTTGTATTATTAAAGATTCTGGCCTCTAGGGCCAAACTCTCCCATTGTTTCGTCGTTGACAATATAAACGGGCGGAAGGTCAAAAGCCAGGTCAGATTCCCTTTCTTACCCTGGTTGATCAGATAGATCCGTTGTGCTTTCAATATGTGACCCCCATTTCTGTTCAAATCTGGCCTTCAAGCTCCCTCATCTAATCAGCTTTTCGAACCTTAATTTTTCCGTTTTCTGACCGATAAGATAACTGTAATTCGTCATTTATAAAACCAATCGCGGTTATTCATGATCCCGACTTTGCCTAGCTTAGGTCTAAATGGTTAAATATAATATGATTATAATAATAAGAGGAATTTTAAATTTATTTTTATGTAATACGCAATTATAGCGTACCATAAACATAACATGCAACCATTCACATGACACCTTAGGTTATTATACCAACATTGCATTTATTATTCAATTGCAAAGAAATTTTACAAATATGTTCTTTGTTTTAGGTAAGCTGGCCTACTTTTTCTACGGCTGTCTCGCCTTGGGTATGCCGATTTTTCATTAATTTGTATTATTTACATATGTTGATTCACATATTGAGTCAAGCTTTATTTTATGCATGTTTATATGGATATTAACAATCGTTTACTTGTATTTTTAATGTTGTGTTTTCCAGTGAAACTTAGTTTTTAAAGATATTTATTTGGTTTTGTATTTTACAGAATACTGTTGATTGTATTTGAAATTATGCGTGCATTGTACGTATTTGTCATACAGTTTATATTAAGACTGACTTGCAATAAATATTATCAGAACTACATAAATATATTCTTAATATACGTAGGATAAAAGTAAATTTCTTCGTGTTTCGTGGAAAATAAGTTCTTAGGCATTTTGATTATTGCTGGCGCTCTGTCAGTCCTATTTGGGCCCAACATGAAACTCAACCTAGCTTCTGCATTTTACGGTTGCGGGGCGGCTGCGTTTCCTCGTCCCGCAGTATCCGCACCATGCTGCGGGGAAACGCAACACGTCCGGCAAAATTTGGATAGGGGAAGGACTTACTATTGAAACATTATCAATTTTATAATCTTAATCAAGTAATAAACTAGCATCATTGGTAAACCAAACATGTCTATTTTAAAACTACAATTTGATAATGCTGATTTATTGATTTCAACGTGTGCTATTTCAAAATTTCTTGTATTTATTCAATAATATGTAAATTATTTCCAAACGTACGACTTGAATTAGGCAGAAATGAATATCAAAACGCATAATTTTTTAAAAGATTGGAAAACAATGTTGAAAGTCGCATTCGAGTCTCTGTCAATCCATGCCAGAAAAAATTTAATTAATTGCTCATCCTCTCAGAAAAAAATAATGTTTCGTTGGTGCATTCCCTCGTGTTTTTTCAGTAATTTTCATTCATTTATATTGTGTCTGGTTCGAAAATGACCCTCGCCGATTTTCTAAATTATTCAGAAGAGTGTTGTATTCTTTTCAAATAAATTGTATCGTGTTCATTACATTCGGGCCTACAAATTAAACATTTATTTACTTGCGTAATAATATTTTTCCTTGTACTCTGTGTAACACGAAGTTGTCAATTCCATAGAAGAAAATTTACTTTCGTAGTATTATTTCTTCAAGGAAAACAGTTTGCGAACCTCAATATTTTTCGTGCTTTTACACATAATGGTGCGGTTGCTTTATATATATATTTATTATCAATGAGGAGTGACGTTACATTTAAAATTACATCATTTTACAATGAGATTTTTCAATGTTTTTCAAAGTTTGAGTTACAATACCTGGGTATGGCAAGCAGATAAAAATCTGAAGTTCATTGTACTAATGTTTTAAATATGATTAATAATACGGGTAAAATGTAGGTATTTGCTAAATAAAACGATCGTAAGTCAGAGTAAAGGATGTTAATGAAGGAAGTGTTTATTTCATGTCATTGAAGTTAAGAATAAATGTGATGGAGTAGATTAGTATTTAAGTTCTTCCATTTTGGAGTTTGGTACGAATGTTCAGATTGTGGCATATCCTCCATGAGTACAAAATTGTATTGTGAAATTATATTATAATGATGTATTAAGTTTAAAATATAACAATACCGTTCAATTATGCTAACTATATGACGTTTGTTGTTGTTGTGGTATGCTGTCCAAAGACATGTCTGATGCAACCCTCCATGCCAACTATGATGAAGCCTTTACATTTTCTTATAACTAGTACAACCCATATTCTCCCTAATCTGCTTAGCGTATTCAATCCTTTGCCTCCCTCTTCTGTTCTTACCCCACACACTTCCCTCTAATGCTTATTTTACAAGACCCTCATGTCTTAAAACGTGGCCTATTAAAGTATCATTGCTTTTAGTCAACGTCCTTCATATAGTTCGCTCTCCCCCTATTCTGTTTAGAACTTCCTCGTTAGTGATTCTATCCACCCATCTCATTCTCCTATAGCACCACATTTCAAAGGCTTCTATTCTTTTCATTTCCGCGACTCCTATCGTCCACGTCGCTCGGCATGCTCCATACGAATATTTTTAGCAATGATTTCCTTATATTCACACCTGTTTTTTGCGAAAGCATTCGTTGCCTGTGTTATCCTACTCTTTATGTCTACTATACTCTTACCGTCTTTAGTTATTACGCCTCCCAAGAATTGCTTTACATTCTTCTAAATATCCCTTCACAATCTAACGTAATTTTTATTCCACTGTTTCCTATACTACACTCCCTCTATTAATCCTCCAGGACCCCGTTCATGCCATTTATTGTGGTTCACAAGTCTTTCTTCACTCCCCTAATACTACAATATATTCAGCACTGTGTAAGGTTAATTTTTCTCCTTTCAGTATGATTTCTTTTCCATATTCCGTTTTAACTTTCTTCATAGCCTGTCCTATATATAACTTAAAAAGCATGGGTGACAGACTGCATCCTTGTCATACTCTTTTCTTGAGTTCTGCTTTCTATTATTGATCTTCTATTCTAATTACAGCTGACTGTCTTCTGTAGAGGTTATGTAAAAGCCTCCTTTCTCGATATTTTATTCCAGTTCTCTACAAAATCCTTAATAGTGTGTTCCAGTTCATATTATCAAACGCTTTTTGTGCTTCTACAAATTCCATAAATGAAAGCTGATTTTTTCTTATCCTGTCTTCTAAAATTAGTCACAAAGTAAGTATTACTTTTCTTGTCGTTACATTCCATTCAGATAATATTTTAGATGCATGGGATACTAAAATAATTGTCCTGTGCTTTCCGCAAAAATCAGCCCCAGCTTTCTTCAGTATGGGTGTAATTATGTTTTTACTAAAATCTTCTGGTATACTTCCTGTTTCGTAGTTTTCTAAAACTATTCAGAACAACCCTGATATTCTTCGCTCGATGATATTATCAACTCTGCTAGAACGTTATCAATTCCTGGTGCTTTACCATTACTCAGTTCTTTTAGCGCCCTGTCAAACTCTGACCTTAAAATTTTGTCCCCCAACTCTTCTTCATCCACCTCCTCTTACTCTTCTATTACTGACTTATCTAGATATCCTCTTCGAATGTTTATTTGATTTTCCTATAAGGTGTGTCCATTTTCCCTTTCACCATAGATGTTTAAGTAATGTTATTCTATAATTTTAAGTATATTACTCATTGTTTAATAATTACTTGCAGATGCGGATGACGAAAGTAACTGGAGATAAATGTAATTTTGGACTTATTGGCTTATTAAACTTTATTATAGAACACAGTCCTTTGCATATCCAATTTAATACTTCCTCGACATGGAAAAGCCTTCTCTCATCCAATATGGCAGGGACGTAAACTGCGACAACCGTTTATCATGCAAGACGTCTTCACAGCGTAAATAGTTCCTCTGAGAAATCAACAATCACCCTAGCGGCAGACTAAATTTAAAGCACCTAAGTAAACGTCGGTCATAAAAACGACTTGGATACAATTTGTTAATGAATTTTATTTGTGAGATCACTTCAGACGCGATAAAGTTGGCTTTTACTTGGATCTGTACAGTGCCGACAGATTAAGAATGGCGATATTCTCTGTTTTTGAGCTCTAAACTAATATTAAGAAGCTGTTTTCTGAGAAACTGAATTCTACGTGAACCATGTAGGTTAATTGATAGATTTATGAATTAATATAAATTGAGGAAAGGCTTTAATTGTTATTCATAATGATAGGCAGGGCCGGATTTAGATGAAAAGAGGCCCTAGGCTATTCCAATTTTCAAGTTTGTAAATTACATGACAGTTAATAAAATACATGATAACTGTGATATATCAGTGTTAAATTAAACAGGCTGTGAAAAATAATGTGGCACGGATAATAAGTAAAAAAAAAGTCGAGAACACTTATTTGGGCAATTATTCCCAGCAGCATATATAGTACTTGTAACAATAACTAATCAAACATAACACACAACATTTACAAAGAAACAAGATTCAAGTAATAAAAATCTTTAACTACGAAAATAAAATACGCTATAAAAATTATCATATTTTCTATCAAATTAAATCAAATATATTCAATACATTGAAGATTAAACCGAATTCAATTTCAAGATAAATTTATTTCATAATAATTCGCATTTAAAGTTTAAATATGAATTATTATAAATTTTAAGTTTTAAACTAAACCAAAAATGGAACTTTATTCAAACAAAGCCCAGATCACAAAAAAGAAAACATCAAATTGTATACCGTATTAAATGTTATGTTAATATTTATTTTATTTAAGATCTGATTCAATCCAAGTATACATTTAAAACAAAATAGTAGATTAGAAGAATTTCTTTATAAACTTTGTCACACAGAATTCTTCTAAAAATTGATCAAATTCTATTTTTCTGAAGGTCTCATTTTAGATGCATAAAGCACTCAATAAAGACAACCTCGTCTTAATCATTGTCCTTGTTAATTGATTTTTATATTTTAAGTTACAAGACACGAGGGTCTTGTAAAAATAAGCATTAAAGGTAAGTGTGTGTGGTAAGAACAGAAGAGGGAGCCGAAGGATGGAATCCGCTAAGCAGATTAGAGAGGATGTGAGTTTTACTAGTTATGAGGAAATGAAAAGGCTTGCGCAAGATAGGTTAGCATGGAGAGTTGCATCAGACCAGACTTATGACTGACTACCACAACAAAAAGTTTCTCCAGTGAGAAACAACCGTAAGATTGATTCCACATTGGGGAAGGCCATTTGAATATTTTCTTTGAATATTATTTGATACAAGTCTCTATGCGACAATGTGGAATTCTTTGAAGGCTTATGCGTTTGTCTCACGTGTGTGTGGAAATGAAATAGCTCATCTGTATGATTTTGGTTGACATTGTTGCATTAACAGCTCAACACCTCTATGAAGTTCTACCTTTGGTAATGTAAGATCGGCAAGAAAGGAAAATTTTTCCTACATCATAAACAGAAGCTCTTCCTCCTAAATTAGATTCTAGTGCATCTTATTATATAAGATGCACTAGATTTAATCCTAATTTTATCTCTTGAAGACAGTTCGTCTAAACGATGAGTTCTCGTAATTTCCTTGCCTTTTACTTCTTATTATCCTTCTGGCAGTTCTATATTCACTATTTGGTAACGTTTTTTTATTGTTGCTCGAGTGCATCAAATCTTCCCTAATTTCACGTAAAATATCCTGTACCAATCTTCACAAATTCTTAGTAAAATATTAAAGCTTTAAAGAATGTATTTACTCTTGAAAAATGTCTCAGTATTAACTTCCAGAAATGGAGCAAAAACACGAATTCAAAATCTTCCATCTTCTCTACAAGATTGTTGGCCCTCATTCTAATATCACTCTTTGTATTATTATCTGAATGTAAAGAATTGAGTGCATCGGTGATATCATTATAATTTTTCTAAAAAAGCTTCTGTAGCTTTTGCGTGTGCCTCTCACCATGTGTCTGATAAATATTTAGGCACTTTAGAATGATGTTTCAAATGTGATTTTGTTGAACACGAAAAAAAGATATAAACTTCGTTCACGACACCAAAAAAGTTAACAGCAGCAGGGCAACAATCAACAGCTGAACGACCAACTAAATTCAAAGAGAGACCAGTGCATGGAACAAATTGTGCAAACGTGCTTTTTTTGCTGCATACCATCGTATCTATCAGCTACATTGGCTGTATTATCATAAGACTGTCCTCGGCATTTTCTGAAAATCAATTTCAAGTTCAGTAGTGATATAGTTAATTACTAAATCAGCTGTGCTTTCCCCTGAGTGATCTTTCAGCTCAAGGAAAGTTATAAATCTCTGAGTTGGCAAACCGTCTTTAGGTGACGGATCTAATAATTAAGGTCAACTCATCAGTAAGAGATGTCACTTCACGAAAGTATTGAACCTACTGAAATCAAAAGGCGAGAATCAAATGATCGTATACGCAATCCTAAATTGAGAATCTTTTCTAATAACATTAACACGTGTTTCATATTATCCAAGTAACACGAATACAACAGAACGTCGGGATATGAGTAGGTCTGTCGTTTGTCTGTCCAATCTACACAAATTTGAACTTTATTTATGCAAGAAGAAACCAGAGCTTAGTAGAATAATTTTTCCCATTGCAATCAGTGAACATATGAACTATACTTTGGTGAAATCTAGTATATACAAACGAACGGACCAAATGAGGCAAACGCGTTGATCTTAAACAATACTTGTTTTGTTTATTAGTCATATGAGTACA
Source organism: Eucriotettix oculatus (assembly GCA_034510155.1). Classification (NCBI taxonomy): domain Eukaryota; kingdom Metazoa; phylum Arthropoda; class Insecta; order Orthoptera; family Tetrigidae; genus Eucriotettix; species Eucriotettix oculatus. The sequence goes on from CM067381.1 coordinate 12,460,634, forward strand.
ATTTCTTCTTATTTTCGTTCCAGTGTTTTAGTGTTCACTGTTTATAGAATATGCCATGTTTATATTTTGAGACTCAACAGGATACCTGGCAGGGATTTCCTCACAGGAATTTCTCTCCACCTTAGACGATTTCTTGTTCTCTCTTTGATTCTCGTACGCCGAGACACCTTCATCGCTTTTTTAAACTTTCATATAGATTTCAACACGCAGAAAAGTTGAAATAAACAGAATATTACTAAAAATCTAAGAAAATTCTCAGACGAAAGTAGGTTTGTTTATCACATCCAAGTATATATACTACATTTTTTATTTTAAATCCAGCGCTGTATGGAGATACGTCAAAGATTGTTTGACTGAAGGGTTACACGTATTATCATTGTAAAAGAATAGAAAATGACAACACCGTAACATCAATTACAATAAATTTGGACTAGTCATGATCGACAAACATTTGTAAATGATACCAGGGTTTTTATTTTAAGCTATTTAATTCAATTACTTAACCAATCACTATATTCAAATAGGTCCATTGATTGGGACGAATTTCAAATATCAGGGTTAATTACTTATAGGGGTCACTACATGGAGCAGAAATATCGTTCCCTTGACGAACCTGTTTTGTCTTCATTGGTGTCTTGATTCAGGTTACTAGGCGACCATAGCTTATTTCTTCCTTGGGATTTAATTGTAGGTTTTCCCTTTGTCGAAGGAATCTGGGATGAACCTAGTACTGTAGGTGATTGAGGAAACCCCAGTTTTCTATTCTTCTTCCCTCTGGCCTTTCTTGTTCTCAAAACCTTCTCACTAAAGACTGACAATTCACACCACCTCTGCCTCCTCGCCTTCTCAACGTCTTGATCAGCTCTCCAGCTATCCATTTCTGCCTCCTCGCCTTCTCGACGTCTTGATCAACTTTCCATCTCTGCTTCCACGCCCTCTCAACGTCTAGAACCATGTTGTCTATTTTTAGGCTTCTCGCCTCCCATCTAAATTCATATAACCCTTTCTCCAAGGGGAAAAAGCTATCACAGGTGATTTTTGTTCCGCCAATCCTCGTGAGTCCTTCGTCCAGCGCGGGAAATTTTCCATGACACAGGGAATAGTGTCCTTCGGAATTCTTGAAGGGTGAATGTTTTGTCAGCAAAACAAGCTAAGTATTATAAAACTGCAAGCAGGCATGTCCCCGTCCGGCAGCGTGGCGCCTGCCGCCGAGCCATTAATAATTCCAACAATTCAAATAAAATTAGGATGGAGTCCTAATGTACTACAGATTACGGGATTTGTCATTTCATAAAATGTGAGATGATGTGCTTGCATACAGTTGTGTACTGACGAATATCACATTTCATGTTGCTTTGTGTTCTTTTATTTTAGTTTTCTATGCTCTCTTTGTTTGTCCACTATACATAGCAATAAGATATAAACAATTAACTATGTAGAAAACATTTTCTTTCTCTAGAAAATTTTTTTCTTAAATATTTCAAAATTTTTTAATTACTTATAGATTTTAAAACAATACTGCACAAGTCAATTAATTTATAACGTTCGTTTGCAATATAAAGCAAACTATAAAAATTATATTTCTAATATTAATCTTTTAATCTTATAAATTGCTAGAGTATCTGATTTTATTCATACTAATTTTGACACATTTATTGTTGAAATTAATTACGCGTAAAACCACATTAGTATGTTCATTGAAGTTTTGAATATAGTTTTTGTAATATGATAACTTGATAACTTAAATATAAAATACAACAAACTTTTCTGACTTTAAAATTTACAATAAATAAAAAGTCGACCAAAAAGTCAGAATTAAAAATGTCACTGTTTATTCACAAAAGCGACGTTCCAACTCCATTTTGAGACTTCCTCAGGCTTACTAAAATAATATAATTACAATAAATATAAGTTCTATGTTACAATTTTTTAATTTATATATTAAAAATAGTAAAAAAGGTACAAATTTTGCAATACATCCTATTTACTCCTTGGCTCTCTCAGCCAAAAAGATTATTCAATTTACATGTGAAGAATTAGGTGCCGCGCTGGACTATCTCCAGCCCCTGGCGGTTACGGCCGAAATGGTGTAGTAACAATGAGTGCTTTCGGCAGCTAAATTTTAACAATGGAGAAGAATATTAAAGCGTTAAACTACCAAAACAAAAGAGTATCGTAATTTTTATTCAAATTATTCACGTCATTTTTAACATTGATTGCACTTCATATACAACAATGATAAGATAATAATATTCTGTTACTACCCAATCAATTTCATTAACATGCATGTCAAAATTAGATTGAATAAAATCAGGTATTCCAACATTAATTTATCTGTTAAAAGGATTGACATACAAATGAATTTCATAAGTTTACCTTAAACAGCTAACATAGAATATAAACCAGTGATAGCAACTACGGCCCGCGAAATATTCTATCCGGCCCGCGGGACATTAGTCCTAATATGACGAATAAAAAAGAATACAGGCTGTAAGAAAAATAATACTTTCCTCTTTCTTCCTCTCTTTCGTTTTGCATCAGTGATGACGTACAAATTAATTGAATTAACCTAGATATTGAGAGTTAGAGGCACTGGATGCTGGAAACTGTGTTTCAAAGAGTAAAATTGGCAACGGAGCCTCCTCGCAGGGGCTAACCCGTCCACTGTGGCTAGATATCGAAAAAAGTTTTTTGATTGAGACTTGTCTTAGTGGTTTTGGTTTTCTAGTTTTTTTCTGCATATTGTAAAAAAATCACTAAGATGTTATCTAAGAAACGTAAACTTTGTTCTTATTGCCGTGTTTTCAAAGATGAATGGAGTTATAAGAACTTTTTCATAGTTGTCATGGATAAATATCTGTAGAATGACTTATGATTGCATGGAATAATTGTAAGATTAATAAATTTGGGAGATAGGAATGCGCAGCAGCTAGACACGTGCGCCTGGATCATGTCATTTATTGGTTTAAAAATAAACCATAGACAATGGAATACGCTGCATCTCAGGCCCGAAGCAATGCTCCCATTCTCCTTCGCTTAACGGTGCAAAGGTTCTTGGAAAACAGTCCCCGTTCACCCAACGCTGACGTAACGTAGAAGGATTAAAGCTTTGCCGATTGGTTCTCCCATAAAATCGCGCGATAAGTAGGAACCAATCTGAATCTTTTGACGATAACTGATCCTTAGATATTTTGAAGCGTAAAACATTAAATATTTCTGAAATCCCAATAGAAGGAAATGTGCGCGACACCACTATGTTTCATCTGCAACGACTATAACGTTTCACGACACATCATCTCTAAATTGCATTGACCCGCCTAATTTTTTTTCCTTTCCTGTGGGCCCCTGTTTAAAAATTTTACCCATCACTGATATAAACTAATTGACGTGTTTCATAATGACAGTGTAGATATTTTTTTAAAATCAATAAACAATTTTAATTTCGTTCAAAATATTAAAGATAAAAGAACTTTCTGGTAATACATAATGTTTTCTACAAAATTAATTGTTTATATTGTAACGCATTGTATCTCGGACTAACTAAAAGAGCTTTAAAACTCGCATTAAGGAAAATAAAAACAACATCAAATTAGGCATTCAAAAGTACGCATTTGTGTCCAGACACATACATGTTAATAATTACAATTTCGATTGTCAAAATGTGGAAATTTTAGACGAAGAAAATATTTACTTCTCGAGAATGATGAGTAAAATGTTGTACATGAGGTGCCACCCTCATGCAATGTTAAAAATCACACGAATAATTTCAACAAAATTTCCGATTCTCTTTTTGTTGTTGTAGTTTTTCGGCCGTAAGCGTCAGGAGCTGGAGATGGTCAGAGACACTAAACTCTTCACATGTAAATTAAATAATCTTTTCGGCTGAGGGAGTCAATGAGTAAATATGATGAATTCCCAATTTGTAAGTTTTGAACCATATTACTTTTCATATATAGATTAAAAATTGTAACATAGAACCCATATTTAATTTCCTGGAAGTCTCAAAAAAGGAGATGAAACGTTGTTTTCGAATAAATAGTGATAAAATGATATACTGACTTATTGGCTGCGATTTTATTTATTGTAAATTTTAAAGTCAGAAAACTATGTTGTAACAAATAAAATTTATAATCGAGTAGCAATGTGTTTTTACGTAGGTAAACGGACAGTCGCATTATATATAGTACCCGTGAGAGTAAATTTTGTAATTTGGGAGCATAAATCATTGAAATTAAGTTTTTCAGTAATATTCAATTCGTAAAAATGTCTGTTGCTCTATACACAGAACAATAAAGCCATTGATTCTTTTCAAAACCTTAAAGAAATAATATTGGTCAAATAGGGCAGGAAATAATTATGTAATGGTGGATTTACAAATGATTAATGTAAATTCATATTGTACAATAACTGTTTCCAATAATTAGTACTTTTTTCGTATTATAATAAATATGTTACATCAAAGACATTTAATTATTACTGTTTCCAAAGGAATAAATGATATACTTTCAGTCAGAAAAATTTCAGTCATTCTTTTTGTAAAGAGAAAAAAATTCAACTTGAAAGTGAATTTTTTTCAAATGTTGTGAAAAAGGAAAAAATAAGGCAGACTGACAGTGTCCATTAACAATGATTTTTTTTCTTTTTATTGAATTTATGAAAAAATTTTATAGATCCGGAGAAGCACTTTTACAATGACTGACAGAAAAGATTATATCAATTCCTGATCCGTTTATACATACAGTTTGAGGATACACTATAAAAATTCCTTTCCTTGCAATTTTCAGCCAAATATTACTTTATAGAGATTTATTTACGTTATTTAAATTGTAATATTTTCATAAAAACTAAAATAATATAATTAATATGTATGAACAATATTGATATACATGAAACGAAGCATGTACTGTATTTCATATAATTATTTTCTTCGTTGCTAACAACGTGCGCATATAATTACAATTTTATTTTGTTACTCAAATAAAATTCCCGACATGAAATTTATTACTATTTGTTGTTGAGAGAACGTTTTAGCATTGATGTTTAAGTGCTGTTCTTCCCGACACTGCTGAAGCTTTCATCATAAAAATTAAAATTCTTGTGACCGTTATCGTAGTAATGGCGTATATTGTGTGGGTTATGGCGAGTTGTATTTAGCTGAATGTGACCCACGCAGCTTTGTTCCGGCGTAGTTTATGGCGCGGAGATGATGAAAGAGCGAGCCAGACACCTGTGCTTGCTGTTGGCTGCTGCTCCAAACTGAGAACAGAAATAACTCATAGGAGAGGCGGCCACCGTGATAAATAGCGTCCACGCTCACGACTTGCTAATGGCCTCGCCGCATCATCTTCAACACTTCTCACATTTCCCTGTGGTCAGCCTACCTCAACCTCAACATCAAACAAACTTTGACTGTACAACTTTCAATTATTATTATTATTCGAAAGGGACAATAGCCAGAAGGTAGTAACTTACAATTAACCTCCAACTTTAAAGTTATTACCACACTAATATAATCTTTAAATGAACTAAAACAGATCTTAAATAACATTTTAAATATAAATTTTAATTATTAGTTCCTTATTACGTCTAAATTGTAACTTAATAATATTATAATTTTTGAATGAAATATCTTCAAATTTGGTTAATACTAAATTTAGTAATAAGGACTTGTATATCATACCTGCGGCAGTCAATACAATAGGGGAAGTTTCCCCCATCTTCCCTAACTGCTAGCTAGTTGCCGACGAAAGAAGCAGTCATTTAAAGATGGCTGACATTCCCCATTGAACCACCATCTTCCAATTCCTTGAAATAGATGCGAACCTTTGTTGTTTTCATTTTATGGGCATTAACTCTCATTCAGCCCTCCCCCCCCCCATCACCAGCCACAGCTGAATTATTATAACAAACAATGTAAGGTGGGAACATTAAAGCAATTGAATTCTAAAAAAATATTTATTCAAGATAATGTTTGGCTTTTTCTGCGTATTTAAAAGTTTCCGCCCCTGGGGGAGGAGGGGGTGGCAATTATGTTTTACTCCAACAGTGTTTATTTCTGTTCGCTAAGAAGTTGTATACAAAATTAGGTCGAAATAGTTCCCCGCTTTTATATTTGTATGCGGAATATACAACATACATTCAATTCAATTATAGAGAGTAACCCTCGAGAGATTCACAGAAAACCTTAGAATTGTTTCTCGAAATAGGTTGGATGATGAAATCAAACAATTATCATCTTTATATGACAATACTTGAGTTAGTGCCTTCTTTATAGAAGATCGATTTTCATAGAAGTGTAAGTTTCATTGTGTACGGTATCTTAAAAGTTTCCGACCTCCTGTGGTCTAGTGGCTAGTTGCTGCCTCACAACCCAAGGGTCCCGGGTTCGAACGCTGGCATGGAATTGGATGATTGTGCCGTCATGGTCGCGTAGACCGGGGTTAACTCTACTGGAGAATTGACACACTTGGCAACGGAATGTGTCACGCAAGATGACAGTGCTCAGTCGCACCGGTAGGCCCAGGCCCTTAATGGACTGTAGCGCCAAAGAAGTAGAACACACAAAGTTTACACTGAAAATTTTATGCAACTTGCTTTCATCTGATTACTAAATATGTAACTAACGTTACATCTCTTCCATCCATACCTAAATGCTAAATGAATTTTTTAAATATACTACCTGGGGACCCGGCGTTGCCCGGGTATTTATTTATAATATCCCGATAGTAGTATTTTCGGTTTTAGCGTTCTACGTCGCCTTCCGATTCCTAATCGCCATTCTTCTCTATTTTTCCACAAATCTTCTTGTAATTCTCTCTTGCATTTCCTTGTCGATTCCATCTCTCCAGCTCCTTCTTGGCCTTCCTCTTCTTCTGCGTCCTTGCGGTGACAATATCAGTATCTGTTTCGCTAACCTATCATTTGTCATGCTTTGTACATGTCCGTACCATTTTAATTGTTTGTATTTTATGTCGTCCACTATTGTCCTTTTTCAACTCCCATTATTTCTCTGATCCCATCATTTTTTATTTTTTCAATACTGAATTTTCCTCCTCCAAATGTCCATTTCAGTCGTAATTAACATTCTTTCATTACTTTGTTTGATTGGCTATACTTCACTACTGTTCGTTAATATACTATTAATTACTGTGCTATAGATCAGGTTTTTTTTGGTTATGCTTAGGTCCCATATTATTCCATTCATCATGGATATTGCTCTTCCTGACTCGTATGGCCTCATCTAGTTTTCCATTTTGTGTTATCTTTATACCTATATATTTATATTGGCTGCAGTTTTTAATTTCTTTATCATCTTTTAGTACAATATTATGTTCCGTTCCTCCAATGCACATACATTCAGATTTTTTATATTAATCACGAGTCCCCATTTTTTTTGTATTCCTCGATTAATTTTCTGGTCATATAACTGAGGTCCTCATGATCTTGTGCTATTACAATCTGATCGTCTGCGAAAAACAACTTGTATAAAGTTGATTTGTCATTGAGAGGTAATCCCATGCCACTGCATTTCCTTTTCCATACTTTTAGTACCTGTTCTAAATATATTTTGAAAATAGTTGGGGATATACAACAGCCCTGTTTAAGTCCCTTTGTCACAGTAAATCCGTTTGTTATTTTTCGTCCTGCTTTAACTTTTGTCAGGTTTTTTTCATATAATCTCCGAACTGCCTGTATTAGCCCGAACTTGATATTCGTTTGTTCTAATGTTGTCAAAAGTCTACTTAGTGGTACACTATCATATGCCTTCTGTAAGTCGACATATAGTAGATGTATTTCGTGATACATACTAGTTATTTTTTCAATAGCCTGCGTGACACAAAATATGTGGTCTACCGTGGATCTACCGGATTCTGAACCCTGCTTGTTCTTCTGTTTCATAGTCTTTGTATTCGCATTCAATTTTGTGTTTTAGTATCTTTCCGTAAATCTTAATAATGGTGTTAGTCACCACGATCCCCTGGTAGTTCTTCCACTTATTTTTATCACCTTTCTTAAAGATTGTAGACATTACGGATATTTTCCATTATTCTGGGATTTTTGGGCCATTCAAACATTCTTGAAATAATTTTCTTACGTTTCTTTGTTCATATTTTATTAGTTCAGCTGGTATATTACCAGGTCCTGGAGATTAACTATATTTTAGAGATCTGAATTCTTCTCCAACCTCGTTTAAGTTTTCTCTTATTGGGGTTGATACAACATTCAAATTTCTATTTCTGTCTGATTCATTGGTAAATTCTTTTCTGTTTTCAGTTAATAATTTCTTAAAGTAATTTTCCCATTCATCTATTGTTATTGGTGACATTATTTCTATATTCCTATCGTTGCATAGGATGTTGTATTATTCTCCAGCTTTCTGTATATCTACTCCCTTCAATATAAGTATTAATTCTTTGGCATGTTTTCTCCCATGATACAATTTTCTTTTGTGTGATCATCCTGCATACTTTTTCTTGTTATTGTTTATATATAATTTTTTCATTCCGTTTTTTGTGGTTAAATATTTATCATATTTTTTCTCTTCACTTTTATTTCTTTTTCTATTTCTTCGTCCCACCAATATGGTTCTTTTCTCATAATTCTTTCCTATTGCTTTCCTATAACCTCTTTTGCGGTTTTATGAATGCAGGTTTTTATGTGTTGGTAATGGGTTTCTGTATTGGCAAATTTTTTCATTTCTAGTTTATGGTCCAAGCCTCGTCCAAATAATGTTCTGATACTTTCGTGTTGTTAACTATCTAGTTTATAGCTTACTTTTTGACCTTCTTTGCCTGTACCACCTGTCTCTTGTTTTTGATTTTTGTTTGCTTAAACGATCTTGGCTTTCAGCATATAATGATTGCTTCCACACGATGGTCCTCGGCATGCCTTTATATCTTGTCTCCACATCTTGGTACTTTGTCTTACAATAGCGTAGTCTATGATAGATTCCAATTTGCGTGTGTGTTGGATCCATATGCATTTATTGATATTAGGATTTGGGTAGAAACCATTTAGTATTTTTAACTTATTTTGTTCACATACAGCAATTAGTCTTCGAACATTATCATTGCATATGTCTTCACCGTGTTGTCTTATTACTTTGCTGTTGTTCGCCCTTCCAGTTCTACCATTAGTCTCCCAATATTATGACGTCTCTTGATGCTCCTAGTTTTAAAATTTCATCGGTAAGTTGTTCGAAGAAATCTTCTTTATCATGTATTAAGGAGTCATCGTTTATGCCATATACCCCTAGTATGGTCAACCTATATCCATTCAAAATTACGTTTAATTTTATTATTTGCGGGCTAATTGCTTCCCAAGTGGTTAAGTGTCTTCTGAGGATTTTTATACTTAAGATGGATACTCCTGGTGCTCTTTGATTTTTTCCTACACCGCTATAGAAGTGATCGTAATATCCCCATTTTTCTGATACATTATTTAATTCAAAACATGATTCAACAGGCATCATAACGTCACGAAATGAACCTCAAATATACTCCTGGTATCTCGAGAGATTCAAAATTCTCCCGGTACAATAAAAGTTTGCCCTCTAACAGAATATAAATGATCCCCCATTTAAGAGATGAATTTTTACTTAAATCGCATATATAGAAGTGATAGTGTAACCCAGCGACTCGGTTTCAAAACCAAACTAGATGGTTTCCTTGTTATTTTCATATGGCTGATTTCCACCCTCACCCCTCACATGTTGCAAGGGCTTCAAATTATACACAAATATTTTCGGAGAAACACTATAAATGTTACTGAGCTTAAGAATATTTTTTGGCTCACATATGAGCCTTCATTACACATAAAAGTGCCACCCCTTCCCTCTACGGGTGGCAGCCGTGTCTTATCTACAAAGTAATTGTTTTTGGGTCACGAGGAATATGTAAACAAAATTAAGGAAAAATTGTACTGTCTTTGAAAAGTATTAAGCAGAAGTGTGTTTTACCCCGTCCGATTCTCTGTTAGGAAATGAACTGCAATTTAATACGAATTCAAAATGTCAGAATGAAGACTCCGAACAGACATATTTCGATGCCAAAGTTCACTTTTTTATTTTTATTGTCATATGACGCCCCGTACACCCTCACGATGAATAGGGTTGAAATTATATGCAAAAAAATGGACCGAAACTGTTATTAAATTAATTAAAGAAATGGAATTTTAAAAATTATCGGCCCTCTGCCCCCGCCCCAAGCGGTTATAGCTGTGTATTACCCAAATTGTGTTGAGTTTGGTCGCCAAGAACAACCTGTTACAAATTTGGTCGAAATTGTACCATTCGTTAAAGATAGTTTGCGTATATCTGTTTCACGCCATTCCAACCCATCTTACGGGATGATCTCTAACTTAAATTGTATTTCTTATGCCGGAAATAAACTCAGTTGCTCACATTACAGCAGTTTAAAGCCCTTTCTCGATTGTTTTCTGGTTATTTTTATGTGATGCACCTCCACTTCCACCCCTAAGAAAACTCCCCTTTGATTATCTATGGGATTGAAATTATTTTTCTATTGATCGAAGAATGCATTTATGTATATGATAAAAATATTGGCTGTTTTTGCTTATTTAAAATTTTCCGCCCACCCCACCCCCGCGCCTAGGGGTAGTAGCCGAGTCTTACCCGGACTGATGTATGCCACGTTTTAATCTATCAAAACTTACCAAAACTCGATATAGCGCGTGCAATATGGAGGGGGAAATGAAGGTCGTCCCTAATCAACGTTGGACGTTTAAACGCACGAGTCGAAAATTAATCTTCTCGTATTTACGTTTTCTCTGCGCAAATTTTTAATTTTTCTTTCCGTAAGAACCTTGTAAAAAGTATTGTGAAACTTATAATAAAAGATGAATGACATCGGTACAGTCGTTCTCTAGTAATGTTGCGACCAAAGGAGATAGAGATTCATATATATATAAATATTTATGGATTTATGTACCATATAGATGAATTTTCTAAGTCTATTAGAATGTTATAAGAAGTGTCATTTGTTTCTATAATTCGTAAGGCAATTGTCCTGTGACATTTATAGTTGGCAGAAGAAATTTTCATTTAGTCTGTGCTCTATTCCATGCTAATTTAAAATAAATTCAGAAAACTCTGGAAATAGTATATTTTTAAAAAATCTGGAAGAATTGACTTTGTGTAGCAAAATTATAAGAATTTTTAGCAGAAATTTTTAAAAATAATTTCTATTATATTTTAGTAACTTAAAATGAGTTTTGTTTCTCAGAGTCTTCAGTCCAAGGAGCTTAACTGCACGTCGGGATGACTGCAGAACCCGACTCTTTGAGCCCGTGAGTTTTATGCCAATTTTATGGGCACCGATCCAAATGATTAACCTGTAGATCACTATATACGAGACAAAGTGACTACTATGTTTCCTCTCTAGAGACACATTATAATGATTTAAATTCCTATGTTCACGTGTCACATTAATTAAATATTATATCACATCACGTTTAGTTAATCCCACATTGCGCGTAGATATTTTCCAAGACGTAAGCTAAGTAGCCGTCACCGCACTCTTAATTTAACAGCACTGAAACTTCACTTCACAAGTTAAGTATTAGATGATAGAAACAGGAGCATTGTTTATAATGTGTGGATTGACAATATCCCACTCCAAAGGCTTGTGCGCTCAGTCCCACGGGCGACATTGCATTCGGTTATTGAGCATCCGAGAACGCATAAAATGTAATATTTACGGAATCCAAGAATTCTGGAAGACGGAAGGTAGAGGAGGAGCACATCTTTCAGGAGTTTTGTTTCTGTACTATCAGGAGTATTTTTTTCTACGTGTTTCAATTTCAGTGAATTCGTCCGTACAATTTGCCAAAATTTAAGAAGTTAGTGCTTTTAACTATCATATATTAACTAGATGTTGATATTATAGAATTATTAAGTCGTCACTATGTATTCTTAACTCGAGTTTTACAAAGCCAACAAATAGAATTAGAACAGAATTAGAATTAAAAAAATAAAATAATTCTCCTTTCAGACATTCAAAAAACTATGCCTTTTGAACAATAAGGTATGTACATATTTTGTAATTTAATATAATTGTTAATATTTATGGTTTTCAGTATCCCACGCATGCAATTGTTTTAGGGGGGTGTTAACGGGATAAATGAGGGTAATTCACCTTTAATAACATAGGAAGGAAATTGAAAAGTGGGGATGCGGAAGGTAGAACAAGGTAGCCAAGGGTTGACTAGGGCGCTCGGGCTATAGTTTAAGGATCCTACCCGGTGTTTCACCTAAAGAGATGCAAGAAAACCTGCATCAGATAGGTCGGGCATTGGATACTATTCTCACGCCTTCCGAAAGACGGGAGACGAGTTTGCAGTATTCCCTTCTCCGTGTCTCCACCAGTTTTAGGAGGCACTTGGCCGACAGATCCAATGGGATCAGCGGAAAACTCTAGCTATATGCCCAAAGCCTTCGACCGCAGTACATATACCACCCAAAATAGGTGAAGGTAACTCGGCTTTTGAGAACTTTGAAAAAACCCAGAGAGAGTTCCAGGCATTCCCCAAGTAAATCAGGTCAGCCCCGCAGTCACTCTGGGGGATATACCTGCGAGAGAAACTCTAACAGGGACCTACATCACTCGCATGCAAAATATTAACGACAATAATATATAGGAGGATGGAACACTGCTTCCGCATCCCCCCTTTTCAATTCCCTTCCTATGCTATTAAAGGGGAGTTGCCTGTTTCAGGATCACCCTCATGTAGCCTGTTAACCCAAAAAAAAGAATAATGCGGGAATTTTCTCGTAGGCTCTTCAGCCCAGACTGACTGCGGGGCTCACCTGATCATGTCGGGAATGCCTCGCACTCTATCTGGGTATTTCTTTATCAAAGTTCTCATATGCCGAGACACCTTCACCTATTTTAGGAGGTATATGTACTGGGGTCAAAGACCTTGGGCATATGGCAAGAGTTGTCCGCTGATCCCATTGGATCAGTCGGTCAACTGCCTCCTGAAATTGGTGGAGACACGGAGAAGGGAATGCTGCGTCCCCACAGCAAAACTCGTCTCCCGTCATTCGGAAGGGCGTGAGAATAGTACCCAATGCCCGACCTACCTGATGAAGGTTTTCTAGGGTTTTCCCTGCATCTCTTTAGGTGAAACACCGGGTAGGATCCTTAAACCATAGCCCGGGGGCCCTAGTTAACCCTTGGCTACCTTGCTCTACCTTCCGCATCCCCCCTTTTCAATTCCCTTCCTATGCTATTAAAGGGGAGTTGCCTGTTTCAGGATCACCCTCATGTAGCCTGTTAACCAAAAAAAAAGAATAATGCGAGTTAGGAGTACATCCGTTTAGGAAGAATATTGCGACAAAAGAAGCAATATTGACTTTGCGACTAATTTTAGAAGACAGGATACGAAAAAACCGGCCTACGTTCATGGCAATATAGATTTAGAAACAGCCTTTGATAATGTGAACTGGAACACACTATAAAGGATTTTGAAGAGCACTGTAATACTACATCGAGAAAGAAAACTTATAAATGACCTCTAGAGTACACAGGAAGCAGTAATTAGATTAGAAGATTAAGAAAGGAGAAAGACAAGGGTGTAGTCTGTCACCCATGCTGTTTGACTTACATATAGAACATGTGATGGAGAAAGTTAAAACGGAATATGGAAAAAAATCGTACTGCAAGCAGAGGAAATAAAAACATTCCGCTTTGCCGTTGATATTGTAGTATTAGGTTAGTCAGAAGAAGACTTGCAAAGCATAATAAATTGCATGAACGGGGTCCCGGAGAAAGACTTCAATACGAAGATTAATAGAGGGAAAACCAAGGTAATGTATGGTAAACAGTGGAATAACAAAGGTTGTTAGAATGGGAAGGGATGTTTTCACCGAAGTGAAGGAATTCTGCTACTTGGGAAGCGTAATAACTAGGGATGGTAGAATTATAGTGCATAAAGTGTAGGATAGCACAAGCAAGGAAGGTTTTTCCCAAACTACACTGCATTGCCTTGTTTTTGTCTCTATTAATCCTCATATTGAACTGTTTCTCCAGGACTCTGTTCATTCCATTTATTATGATTTCCAAGTCTTCTTCTGACTCCCCTAATACTGCAATATCATCGGCAAAAGTATGGTTTTTATTTATTCTCCTTGGAGTATGATTCATTTTCCATATTCCGTTTTAACTTGCTTCATCGCCTGTTCTATGTATAAGTAAACAGCAATGGCGACCTTGCTTTACCCCTTTCTTGATTATGGCTTTTTCTTGATCTTCTATTCTAATTACTGCTGCCTGTCTTCTGTAGAGGTTATGTATAAGCCTCCTTTCTCGATATTTTATTCCAGTGATTTCAAAATCTTTAATAGTGTGTTCCAGTTGACATTATCAAACGATTTTTCCAAATCTACAAATGCCTTGAACGTAGGTCCGGTGTTTTTATCCTGTCTTCTAAAATTAGTCGCAAAGTCATTATTGCTTCTATTCTCTCTACATTCTTCCTAAAACCAATTTGATCTTCTCCTATTCCGGTATTGGAATCTACAAAATCATCAATTTGATAAATTAGTTTAAGTAAAGTTCTATAAATCATAACGCAACATGTATTCCTGTTTCAATACCTCGTTATATCGGAGCCAGACCAAACGGACTTTGGACTGTAAAAATTGCAGATTCTGTACATTGTTCGATTCCGGCTGCAGCGCGAGACTCAGCGCAATTCTGTTTGCGTTCTGTGTTATTGTCCTAGCGGCTGAACACTGTTTGGCAACAATACCGCTCGATGCGCTATAAATCGATAGTGAACGCCCACTAGTGGTGGGTACGTTTGTTGGCCACAACCACGGAAACACTGTGCAAACAAATGGGCTAATAAGGAAATTATATTCCATCTGTTAACAATTACGATGGGGGAAAAAAACCTGTTTTGATCGTACGGAGATATAATTTTACGACTGCTGGGGAAAGCAGGGGCTTCATTTCTTCATCGACAATTTGGAGGATTTATGAGGCAACGAACCGCCTGAAACAAGCCAACTAATCCCACAATCAGTGCTGCTATCTACAATTCCAAATTAAATTTTTGTTCAACATATTTATTGTATTTAATTTTGGTCAACAATTGATCGCAAGCCCGGTGACAGATACAAAATGAAATTATTTAAACATAAATACTCCTGATCATGGTCCTTTAAAATTTCTATAGCCCTGAAAGAAAAAAGAGAAACTCTACAGGAACTATATTAACACCTCACTTTGACTTCAACATTTAAATCGAATGTATGTTTCTATTATACTAAATAAACCACTTCATACGTTTTTTGAAATTTGTCCTGAATTAATTTTCCTGAAGAGGATTTCCTCCAATCTCTCCCACAGGTAAATTGTTACAGTCGTTGATGGTCCTATTTAGAAATGAGAATTTGCCAACATCTGTTTTTCCTCTCTACATTTAACTTTGAATTGATGATCCCATCTACTGGAGCTAATTCGAATCCATGGATTTTGTCCCGTATAAGCCTAGCTTTTCCCTCCTTTGTGACAATATCTCCCCACCTAGTTGTTCTACTTTCTCGTTCCTATGTCCCGGCCCTACTCGCACAATATTAGCAGCCCTGATATGAACTTCCTCTAATGATTGGGAGTTTTTCTGTAGGGATCGCAACAAGCCCCCAAACTAAGGATAAATATACCACCTCCTTCGATTTTGAACTTCCCTTTTTTAAGTTCGTCGTTATGAAATGTATGGAATTCCACACAGTTCCGGCCACCAAAGTCAGTTGTTGAAATATATCCCCAGATATTTGCAGCTTGTTACCCTTGGAATTAGTTCCCCACCCATTCTATATTGTCTCATTTAACAAGGTGCGTTTTGTAAACGAGATTGAGCTCCTTTTCTTTCCATAATTTTTATTTTATTTTCTTGAGCCCAGTTATTGACTTTATCTACATCTTCTTGTAATAATATCGCGTCTTGCTCGTTCTTTATCTTTCTGTAGATGATGCAGTCGTCAGCGAAAAGCGTTACCCCTGACTTTTAATAATATAGTAAGTAATTAATTAATATTAAAAACAGTAATGGTCCGATTACAGAGCCTTGAGGAACTCCCGATGCTACAATATCTGAATCCGAAAATTGTTCCCCGATTTCGACTTTTAGCGATCTGTCGCTTAAAAAAATTTCTACCAACAGAACCACTCTTTTATCTATACCTATTTTTCTCAATTTATCGCATAGGATATCATGAGACTTCATCAAAGGCTTTGGCGAAGTCTATAATAACCCCATCTATACTACCCCCATTATCTACTTCGTCTGCTAACTCCTGAAATAGATTTTTGGCATTCGCACTAGAACCCTTCCCGAAAACCATGCTGACTATTAATATCCACCCTTTTATATCAAGTTTAGATGTGACGTAGGTTGCTAATAAGTGCTCCATAATCTTACACACTAGTGAAGTAAGACTCATGAGTCTATAGTTATTGACGTTTGTTCTTTTACCAGATTTATAAATTGGTATAATAATAGCAGCCGGAAGACCCGAATTATTAATTGACAAGTTGCAAATTCTTATTAAGTACTAAATAAGTGCTTCCCCTCCAGGTTTAAATAATTCTGTGGATACATAGTTTGGACCCCGTGACTTGTTTTATAATTTACGAAATCTATGTCTGATTGTTTCCGCCTTAATCTCAAAAAGTTCCGATCTTCTATCATTGTCCTCTAACTGAAATTGGTAATACTAACGTAAAATTATGAATTAATGTATGAATTTAGTAGACCACCACTCAGTCATTGTCCTTTTTCCGCTTGAGAACGAATTTGTAAAGTTTTCCTCAGTTGTTCTGATGGCTACCGCTTATGTTTTGTATAAGAACTTATCTTGCTTCCTTTTATTTTCTATTTACAATAATTTTAATAAACCCTTGAAGTCTTGGAATTTTACATTTCTACGGGTATTCGAGTTTCTAAATCGCCCTTTTAGTTGTTTTATATATCTTCTGTATGGAACAATTAACCACGTCATAGTTTAGCATGATATGCATAGTGTAAATTTTGGTGAATATACATACTAGTCCCGTTTATGCTGTGTTCTCACGAGTCAAGTTTAGTTGACCGATTTTATTTGATCAACCAAAGTTGAATCCGTTTTGGTTCACACCTTTCAACTGTAATCTATCAACCTCAGTGTTAGCAATGGCTTTGAAGGTAGCGATGCGCATACTATAACAGTTCTTTTTAGTTTATTTTAAGTCGCATCAACAGTTAAGGGCATTAGCGACTACTTTAACATTTTGGATCATGCCATTTTTTATGGTTTCCTAGTCTTCGTCTGACTCTCCTATTACTACAATATTAAAGACAAAGCTTAAGGTTTTATTTCTTTTATTTCCGTGCATATAATTCATTTTCCATATTCCATTTTACTTTCTTCATCGCCTGGGTGACAGACAGCAACCTTGTCTTAATCTAATTCGCATTCTATTTGACGTTCCTTCCTCCTATAGACTATTTTCGTTAATATTTGCTTGCATGGCCCCATTCTTATACGGTAAGTGTATAGTTATACTCTTACTGATATTCTCTGTTATTTTTTGTGAAGGATATAGAAATCCTTTCAGAATGTCGGAAGGAAATGTGGAGAAATGGCTATTGACTGATCAGTGCGGCATAAAGAAACGTGACACGGTGACGCTACAAGCTATTTACGACCACTTGATACTCATTATTTTATATTTTCGAAAATACGGCACCAAAAAGACGTAGAAAAACAGCGACACTTGATAGCAGTTGGCAGCACTGATCCGGAAGGCGTTTATTATACTTTTTATTAATCGTCGTTTTAAGGCTACTATCACCTCTAAAAATATTCAACGTTTTTCATTGCTCTCTGTGTATTATCATACGAGGTATAGAATATAAAATTATATAAATAAAAATTTAAAAAATAACCGCCAATTATTGTTTATAAAATAAAACCGGTTTCGGTTCTGATGTGTCCCTATTCAACAAAGACAATCTTAAACAAAATAAAGTTGAGTGGGAACTCTTTTTTTTCTTAGCTTGTTATTTCATCCTTCAGTAGTGAGGTAAGTTGGGAGAGGGTTAGGCCTTCTCTTCAGCCAACTTGTATTTAGTGGGTAACAGGCTACATGAGGGTGATCCTGCAGCAGGATAATCCCCTTTAATAGTATAGGAAGGGAATTGAAAAGGGGGAATGTGAAAGGCAGACAACGATAGTGTAACGATCCTACCCGGTGTTTCATCTAAAGGTGATGCAGGGAAAACCCTAGAAAACATGCAAGAGATAACTACTTGACGCGAGACTGGATTGTTGTGGGAACGCAACAAAACCGCCTCCATGCCTCGATCAGTATTGAGGGGTAGTTAGTCGACTGATCTAATTTGTTCAGCGAGCAACGCTCACCGTATGTCGAGGTCTATGACCCCGTACATACACCACTGAAACTGCTCAAGGTCGTCTCAGCTTGCAGGGATCTTAATTTAATTACTTTGACCATGAAGAGAAAGAAGAAAACCAGAAAGGGGACAGTCAGCCCCGACGTACTCACCAGAACTCCACCTGGCTTTCACTCATTCTCAGATTCCAAAGCCTCATATTTCTGTGAACTGCCCGACGCATCGCTTTTATATGACAAAGTTTATGCGCTGCGCTCTAGAGATAAACATTTATGTTTATAATCTAAGTACTTAAATGTATTGTTACTAAAATAAAACATTAATTAAATTTAGGGGTTCCTGCACGCCAAACAGATCAAATTGATGGACCAACAACCTTATTATAAATTAAATTAATTGTTTACGTATATATGTGTATTTGTATGTATGTTCCACATACAAATTTAAACGAGTGGACTGATATAGGCCAAATATGATACACGTGTTCTTTGCGAACCGTAAATTAGCACATAGATGTAAGACTCGGATATCACCCCTACGGACGGGGGGTGGAAAATTTTAAATACGCTAAAACCGCCAATATTCACATCATATAAATAAATTTATTTGGCCATTAATTTGATGGTGTGTCATCTGACACTGTTAGCTTATAATTGTAACCCCATTCATAGTTGAAGGAGAGTATTCGTAGGGGTGTGGGTGGACGGGCATTACATAAAAACAATCAGAAAATGACATCGGGCTCTAACCTGGAGTACTGTGAGCCGCTGGCAATTTAGGTTATAGTTTATCCCCTAAGAGGGGTTGGAACGATGTAAAACAGCCTTCCGCATACTAATTTAAACGAATGAAATAATTTAGACTAAATTTTGAATACGTTTCCTATAAATCAACTCTGTTGGGGTAAGACTCGATTACCACTATTTTAACGAACTGGATAGAGTGGAAAATTTTAAATATTCAGAAATAGTCGCTATTTCCTTCTATTATATATTTTTTTCTGGGTTAATTAATTTGATAGCGCTTTCGCTGAATCTGTTTGCGTATAATTTTAATTCCACTCGAACTTCAACCCCTAAGAGATGTGTAAGTGGAGTGGGTACGCAAACGTCTGTGTATGATCTTAAAAGCGACGAACAATTTTGATCGAATGTTTTAAGCATAACCTACCGTGACGGAAGAAATAGCTATCATTCGCTCTCGATGTCGGTTTAATCAAGTGCGGACCAAAATTTAATTAATGTACCCGGCTAATGAATACCCAGGAAACGCCGGGTCTTCAGCTAGTATTGTATAAAGTTCCAAAGAAATTGCCAAGATATTGTATAAATATGTATATAGAATTACGATCATCTGATATGAAAATAAACTTATATTTATACAATAATGGGTTGTAAATTTTTATAAAGTTTTAGTGTCCGTTTCTACATTGGTTCTGTGATCTGATTCAACTTATTGCGTTTTGGAAATTAATTTGCTTTATATATTTACAATACGATAATTGTCTCACTTAAACTGGTGATTATTTATTTAGATACGACGGAAATTTTACATATTTTTACTTGTGTTGGTTAATCCTGGTTTGAAAGTTTCTTATTATTTATCTAACGTAGGTGGAATGGCTATTATTATATTGTATGTAACTATTTAATTGGTTTTTAATGTTTGTTAAATGAAAAGAATGATTAAATTTTTACACTATAATATAATTTATCAAGTTTATTAATGAATAATCATACAAAAAGAAGGGGTATATAGCATAGCATAAGAACTGTGGGTGATTCCCTACCTAGACGTCCAGGAATGAAAGCCTGACAACGTGCCTCCTTTATAGCGTACCGTCGCCTCTCAACCAGCTTCTGTGTGGGAGGTCTTCTTCAGCGTCGCAAGTTGACCTCCATATACTTTCGAGACCTAGCATCGGTTCCCTTCCGTCTCCTTCAACTTCTCAGAGCCGAATGATAATTCACATAGCCTCACTGTCCTGTGTAAAAGCCTTGAAATCGATCTTCAATAATAGATTTTTCTTTAAACCACGAAACCCCATTAGTTGAGGTAATAATGTGGTGTTTAAAATTTCGTTGTCTTCGAGGGTCCCTGATTGCCACGCAAGCTGTTTGCGGGAGTTCCGCAGGTCATATTCCTACGTGCCCAAATGCCATCCTAGGGGATTACAGGCGACACCAAGCCCCGCTATACTGACGTCAATTTCAACTTTCCAATCCTTGCTTAGTATTAAGGAATAATCCAATATCAACAATCGCACTGCACAAGATATGCTATGCATGAACGTTGCCTGGGAAATAATTACGTAGAAAAATATCTATATTTTACGACAATACGTAAGAACTTGTCACTCCTTAAAATTGTACCATTATTATTAGCATGCTCGTATGTAGAATAAATGTGTTTATTATTTTGAATGTAACGTATGGTCTGCAGTATTGATGGGACCAATTTACGATTCTCCACAAACTCCAAGTCAACTAACTGGGGTTGCGCTACAAACAAATTATTAAAATTTGAAGCTTTATTAATGATAACTTTACTGAGAAAAATTCAGAAATTATTTTGCTTTTTATTATTAATATTGTTATTGCCGATGTGTGTGCTGTATTCTTGTTTTATTGTCGTGTCATTGTTGGATTGATGACGAAGACATTTATTAATAAATTCTTGCATGTTATTCAAATTCTATTTATTAATAACCGATACAAAATTTTGTAATTATATTATTAGTTTAAT
The DNA here is from genome assembly GCA_034510155.1 of Eucriotettix oculatus. Lineage (NCBI taxonomy): Eukaryota > Metazoa > Arthropoda > Insecta > Orthoptera > Tetrigidae > Eucriotettix > Eucriotettix oculatus. The sequence goes on from CM067381.1 coordinate 12,481,799, forward strand.
TATAAAACGACCAATTTTAGTATTTTCTTTAAAACCATTGCTATTTTTCCTGTAGATTATCCCTTTCTTTATTAATGGTGTAGAATATCCCTTGCGTTATTAATTGTAGAGTATTAAAGGGTCCAACGAACAGATTTAATAAAATATTCCATTCACATCAATATTTCTATTACAATGATACACCAATTGCGCTAATTGTTTGGCCGCAAGGATAAAGAAACAAGTTCGACATGAGTTTTGGTGCATGTTTTCAAGTTGAAGTGAATAATGGTGTAATGGTAAGACACATCTACTCGGACTTTTGGCGGTGCGGAATAAAAGGAAGGAGACAGCATTTGCACAGAATCCGCGTCGCGCCTTGGGTGTTTCCTAATTTTGGTGAAATTTTGCGCCATCGGGTGGGGTATTTCCCCAATTAGAACCATAATGTTATTGGTGAATATCAATCCCTGCCACTTTGGTGATATAAACTACAGAAGTGGGGAGGAGATTTCAAAAAGGCTGACAGAGAGATTTTGAGACATAGATTTTTGGAGGGTAGATTTGGACAGAGATTTTGGAGAACAGATTCTGAGTAAGATTTTTCGAGAGCGGTGAGAAGGGAGAGATGGTGAGAGGCTCCGAGAGAGGTTGCTGTCACTGGACCGGTGGTTGCAATTGTGGCAAGGAAGATTTTGAAATTCTTCCTGAATCAAGAAAATAGCAGCGACAGCCGCTGTGATCTGGAGAGAGGACGACCAAATTAGGAGGAAGGAGCTGGAATATGCACTAAGCCGAGACGATAATTACCCTGTGACTCTTTTCTGATTTTCTGTACTGCTAGGTACGAGTAGATGTTGTGTAAAATATTTTATTCTATGGGACGGCCCATAATATACAACCCTGAGTGCACAGTTAGAAATATATTTGTAGTTTTAATTGAGAAAGAACTGCCGGCATAGAGATAAAAGTATCAAAATTGTAAGAATAATGTAAAATATGATTTTGTTAAAGTAATTTTTTTTGTTTTATACTATAAAACTCATTATATATATATTAATATTCCCCCAAAAATAATGTTTGTATCCCTATACAGCCGTTACAACGGCGTGTGATAGATTTAGACAACCTAGGAGATATTTATTATTGAGTAATAATTTTGAAACTTTATTTGTTATATCATCCTTATAAATATTTAAATACTCACAGAGTTTCATCTCATTTTTCTTAGGCTACTTACTGGCGCACAGAGAGGAGGATGTTTTTAATGATTAATGTCGAGGAAATATAATTAATTGAAATATTATTACTTTTATTGATGAAATAATAAATAATTTCGGTGAGTTATTTTACATTTGTTTGTTTCGTTTCAGTAGTGAAGGAATATACGAAGTAATGGATTCGCATAATACTATGATATAAGGGATGCTTTTCAATACACAATCTGCTATATGCGTAGTCTACGGAAGACCTGAGAGCTTCCTGAAATAAAAAAATTGCTTGTCAGATGTCAAATGTTGTCTTCAAAATTTTCTTACTAGCAAATAAAATGCTTTTAACGCTTTCAACGTCGTCTGTCAAGTTTAAATTTCACAACGCCAGCTTGCCCCAAGCGCGACACATGAAAATTGCACGCAGGAAATTCTTCGCCGTGTATCAATAACATGACAACGAAGAAATATGGGATTCCGTATGCTGTAATATTTGAAATTCAAGCCGACAGCGCGTAAGAAACATCCATACGAATACATTCATAACTCTGAGTAATGAAAATTTTAAGCTGTTAGCAAATCATTGTAAGAAAAAATCTGATATAACATAAATTAGTATTAAAACCGTTATGAGATTCTCTCAAAGTAAGGAATGTGGAGACGTGCAAAAGATAAAGAATTAGGCATTCCTTTCCGAAATGTTACTGGTTCCGACAACGCATAGGCCTACATATCAACAAAGGAATTTACCTTCCGTTTCTCCTGACAGTTTTTGTGGTTCCATATCGAAAAAAAAGGTCCTCATGGTCACCCTTCCTCGAATCCCATTCTATCCCTTCCTGTGTTATTAGAAATACTGTTTTGATGTACCTCGTGTAGCGTGTTACCAACAAAAGGAATAGGGCTAATGGAACATGCCGCATAATTCCCAGGTATCTTCATTCCAACATAATGACTATCGATCAAGACTCTTAAAGTGAATTTAATTATGTCATACTAAAATACCACAAACAAAATGTAAATAAAATTGGTAGAGTAACATTTGAGCCTTACTCAATTTTTCTTTAATGTCTAAGAAATATGAACTTTAATTATTAAGATATATTAATCGTGTTAAATAGAATGCGAGTTAGGAGAAGATCAGTTTGGTTTTAGGAAGAATGTAGGGACAAGAGAATCATTATTGACTTTGCGACTAACTTTATAAAACAGGATACTAAAAAAACCAGCCTATGTTAATGGCATTTATAGATTTAGGAAAAGCGTTTGATAACGTGAACTGGAACACACTATAAAGGATTTTGAAGGACTTGTAATAAAATATCGAGAAAGGAGGCATATAAATAACCTGTAAAGACGACAGGCTGCTGTAATGAGAATAGATGATCAAGAAAAGAAAGCCGTAATCAAGAAAGGAGTAAGACAAGGATGCAATTTGTCACCTATGCTGTTTAACTTATATATAGAAGAGGCTTAAGAATGTTAAAATGGAATATGGAAAAGGAATCATACTACAAGGAGAAGAAATAAAAACCATACGCTTTGCTGGCGATATTGTAGTATTAGGGGAATCAGAAGAAGTCTTAGAGCCCATATTAAATGGCCTGAAGAAAGAGTTCAATATGAGGATTAATAGAGGAAAAGCAAGGTAATGGAGTGTAGTTTGGGAAACAGTGGGTTAACAGATGGTGATAGATTACGAAGGGATATTTTGACGGAAGTTAAGGAATTCTTCTAGTTAGGAAGCGTAATAACTAGGGATGTTAGAAGTATAGCAGACATAAAGACTAGGATAGCACAGGCAATGAAGGCTTTCGCGAAAAAGAGGAATTTACTTAAAAGTAATATACATGTAAGTATTAGAAATTGTTGCTAAAAATATTCTTATGGACTGTCGTGTTGTATGAGTGCGAAACGTGGGTCATAGGAACTCCGGAAAGGAAAAGAATAGAAGCGTTTGAAATGAGGTGCTATAGGCGAATGCTAAAATTCAGATGTGTGGATAGAGTAAGTAACGAGTAAGTTCTAAACAGTAGAGAAGGAAGTTGACCAAGAGAAAGAATAGATTATTAGGCCACGTTTTAAGATATGAGAGTCTTGTAAAATTAGGTTTAGAGGGAAGTGTGTGGAGTAAGAACAGAAGAGGGAGGCCACGGATGGAATACGCAAAGGGAATTAGGGAGATTGTGGCTTGTGCTAGTTATAAGTAAATGAAAAGGCTTGCGCAATATAGGTTAGCATGGAGGGTTGCATCAGACCAGTCTTAGGACTGAATACCACAACAACAAATCTTCCGAAAATGAATTATTGGTGGCAATGTCTACTGTGGTATTTAGTTGATTGCTTTGAGGGATTTATGGTTTCATTTAGTACTTTACTAACGATGACACCGGAACGCGTAGGTAGATCTGGCCGGAACCTTTGAAATCACCGAAATGGCGACGCGTCTGGAAGTAGCGGGTCGCTACCGCAGCCTCGCCTCTGTTTAACGACAGCTCAACAATTTAACTAACTGTTAATCTTATTAACCACTGGCCTGTCTGAATTCTTCATCCAACAAGTAATCTCTTTGAAATTTCCTTAATCTATCGCACCAAATCTTAACCATACTTATACAAGTGCTCTTTCCGAATTCCTTCTCCTAACTTCTCAACAAATACTGTCAGCAGCTTATATTCTGAAAATCCCACTTCTTAAAAACCTCTCAACGACAATTCAAGAACCACCCTTCTCGACAATTCTTCAACAACTAACTCTTTCTTCCATCAACTTCTTCCCCTTTCCCAGCGAAATATCGATTACTCTAGCCAATAGGAATTCATTTCACATTTTCGACTTCCTATGACGTGAAACGTCACGCATCAGAGGTTACAGAACTTTCCTTCGGAAAATTTTAGACGTGACAAAAGAATTGTTGTGACAGAAGCTTATTCCCTCACGTTTATGGCCGTGGCTTTGCCCGACGCGGCTTCTCATCCCTCAAAGGGCCTCTTTAATAATACTTTGTTGCCAGGTCCTCCGCTACCTCAAAAGCAACGACCCCTCGACTTTCGATGCTTTTAGTTAAACAAAATTATTCAATTAAAACGAAATAAAATAACCCCCTAATAATTAAGTAAGCACGGGGGCACTACAAATGGAATATATTTGAATAAACAATTCTTGGGCTCCGCGACGTTCCACTAGAAATCTCTAACAAATTTATCACGTAAATGATAAAGATGGACGAGATTTCTATCCAAATGTCGTTATTTAATTTTAATACGATATGGCCGGAAGCCAAAAAATTGTTTATCTAAGACATTCACCGCGAAAAACTACGATTATCAATTCAATAATGTGTTATAGCGTTTAATAAACTTATAATATTACTTTAAGCGAGTTTTCTACGAGTAAAAGTTTAAGATTGCTAATACGCATTTACAAGATGATCCTGAATACGTTCAATGTGATTAGAAACGTGGAAACCCCAGTGCATAATAATGGACGGAAACGTAGGAAAAGCTAGAAAAATGTATCACCGAATGGCCATCAAATAAATCGCTGATTATCTTAGCAATTTAATTGGCTTATTACATATTGTTTTAGTTTATTTAGCCTATTAAACCGGTGACAGCAAAATTTAATCCAAAATTGTTTAACTTCGAAAGCAAACAGCGACGAATAGGAGTTGCTCGGGAGCTGCTAAACGAAATCAACAGCGATATAGAACTACTGAAACGAGTCATTATCACGGCTTTAGTGATATGATTTCGATACTAATCTCTGTTCTGGACACCTAGGAGCGGAAAAAGTTCCAATGTTCAGTCCAATGTCAAGGTTATGCTCACCGTGGTCCTCGATATTAACGACACAGTGCGTCATAAGTTCATGCCACAATATCAAATGAGTACTACCTACAAGCCCAACGCCATTTACGTTAAATAACTTATATATTATAATAAATACAATACCAAATCTTAGCCAATAACGCAAACTTAAAATAATTATTTGAATAATTTATAACTTATCCTTTATCGTCAAAAGCAATTTGCTTTAAATTTACAAAAAAAAGTTATGTTAATTTTGGTGGTGATTTCAACTGTGGAGCTTGATTGGGCGCAATCGCTACAATCGTTATGAAATAGAACAAAATAACTCTCTTAATTTTATTGATGTTCTGATAAGTGTTCAAAATAAAAAATATATAACCCATTGGTATCAAAAATCGACATATTCAGGAGTTGTAAATTATATGTCCAATCACTCCATTTCTGAAAAGAAAGCCATGATTTATAATCTGGTAGCTGTCAAGTTGTCACATCACAAATAACAAATTCATAACTAATCAATTTCATCAACAAACATGTCAAAATCAAGTGTTCCGACAATATTTATCTGTTTAAAGGATTTAATAACGGAAAAATGAATTTCATAATTTTAACTTATATAGCTAACAAAAAATAAACTAATTGACTTGTTTCATTATTACGGTGTAGATGTTGTTTTAAATCAATAAATAATTTAAATTTCGTTCTAAATATTAAATACAAAATTAACTTTCTGGAAAGACAATGTTATCTAGAAAATCAGTTGTTTAGATTTTAACGCTTTGTATATCGGAAAACTAAAAGAGCTTTAAAAACTCGAATTAAAGAACATAAAAAACATCAAATTAGACATACCAACGTACACAGTTGTGTCCAAACACAATTTCTATTGGCAAAATGTGGAAATTTTAGACGAAGAAAATAATTCCTTCTCGAGAATGAGTGAATGATGAGGTGCAACCCTCATGCAACCAACGTAAAAAATGATACTAATAAATTGAACAAAATTTACGACACTCTTTTGTTATAAGAGTTTAATGTTTTAATTTTCTTCTCCATTGTTAAATTAACTGCCGAAAGCACTCATTCGTACTATATCATTTCGGCCGTAACCGTTAGGGACCAGAGATGGTAAGAGAGACTAAATTCTTCACAAGTAAATTCAATTATGAGTAAATAGTTCTTGGGCTTCCACCCGGGTCTGGTTTGTATTTTGCCACGACGTTTTGATGGTAAAGATCTTTTCCATCTTTGTCAATTATCTTTTTGACTGAGGGAGTCAAGGAGTAAATCGGGTATTCTGCTAAATTTTTAACTTCTGGACCCATATTGAATTTATTGTAATATTATGTTTGTAGTAGGCCTGAGAAAGTCTCAGAATAGTGATAAATTTATATTCTGACTCTTTGGCCGTCTTTTTATGTATTGTAAATTTTAAAGTGAGAAAACTATGTTGTAATTATCGTAGCTTGTATTATCTTTCAAATGTTTGGTAGTGTACTGATAGCACAGTGCTTGTTTTGAGGTAATTTTATTGTTATTTCAATGAATTCTTTTGAAACTTTGACATTAAAACATAGTCTTCCATAGACTGATGAAAACACTTTCTGAGGATGACCGGGTCCATGACAGTTGTGGTGATCCGAAGTTCTCGTGCTCAACGGACAGGTTGTAATGGTTCAAAATTCTGACGATATTTAAAGGGGAAATGCCTAAATAGTGGGATCTTTTGAGGCTTAACCTTGGAGTGGAAAGTGGACGTCGCTAAGGAACTCTTATGGGTCGAGACGCCAGGCGGCTAGTCAGAAGGATAATCTGAGTACAATAATAAAGGAAGCGGCGTCGACCGAAAAATATATTTTTCGCACCGGGGAAAAACCAAGGCAGTGAGAAACGCAATGTGATTGGTATATTACGACTCTGGAAGGGGAATCCGAGGTGATGAAATCGTGGACGGGAGCGAATTTGGCATTTTGATCCAAATAGTACAAGGAGAGTTTTCGGCTGAGCGGCCAATAAGTATTTCTTTGGGTCAACGGTTTGATACTTATGCTGGATAGGCAAGAAGTCCAGAAATCATCAGGCTTGGGTGTGAAACAACCACTACAAACAGGGGACTGGATGACTCCTCCAGCCAACAGCTTCCGTTTTACCAAAATGCTAATCATTTATTCTCCCAAGTCACTAATCCCTCATTATAAATACCGGCGAACAAATAGATATCACATTAATATTGTCACGTTTCTTAGGGATCGTGAGATTCAATAACATACACATGTAGAGGTTATAAGCGTTTAATCAACGGCGAAGTGCTGTACAAAGCTCGTACTGCTTAAGACTGACCCCGATTTGGAATCCAGTCCTATTTATACATACATGGAATATTCTAGAAGCAGAAAATACTAGAAACTAAAGGAAACAATGTAAATAAATTAAATAAATAAAAATGGTTGCGTCGGCTGGGACTCGAACCCGAGTCTACGTATCTGCAATCTGGCTGGCTACCGCTCTGCCATCATTGCAGGTCTTGAGATGTGGCATTATATTAACTTAAAATAAAGTTTTAATAGATCATAATATAATCTTGTTTTATTAATTAGTGTTATCAAAACCAACCCAATCGATCAGCATTATATAAATAGAAACGTAGATGTGGAAATTATACACCAGTAAACACGGTAGTGGTACAACGTAGTCCTCTGGATGTAAGACTGTGATCTCTCTTTATACTGCACTATTTACTCATAAACAACAGGGTTCATTACAGAATTAGTCTAGCTGCACTCCTGTCGTCCAAAAACTCCGTGTCTACTTTTTGTAGCCTCTTCTTTCTGGCCGTTGCTTTGGGTGTAGTACCATTCATCCATGGAAACTTCACAAAAGCTCCTATTCTCGAGCGGCATTATTGATTAATATCACAAACGTCTTGTTTGGCTGTCAGCCGTATTCGTGACCTAATCATTATTTGAGTTGCCTTTGCAGGAGATGTTTTGGGAAAATAGCCGAATAAGTGCATTTTTTACATACGACGTTCTGACGACGAAATTATCTGCCACTATCTTCCAGTGAAGTCAAATTTTGAAGTGGAAATGTTATATGTACGTAGTGATTTCTCTTATAGATTCATGTCACGCAATCCCAAGGGACTTGGGCGGAATAGTCACGCGCACTTCACTGATGGTGTAAGCGGTCCATAATGCGTTTTGCGAACACACTTGTGCTCACTGAACTGTTGGATGCGTGAGAGCAGGAGTCTATGCTTCACTCACCACATTGATTCAATAGCCTTCCACCGTAGGTGACCGGAAAGTGGCGACAGAGACGTTCGTCGCTGAAATGTCGTGTGCTCACCAAGCAAACTTTATTGTAGAGTTAGCATTATTGCTTCCTCTACTAACTTTGGGCTTTGAAGGACGGTTTTTTACTTTTATTGTTTTAATGAGGTCTTATGTATTACAGAAAAAAAATTGGTTTGGTTTTAATTTAACAATTAATATTACGTATTGCCTTAAGGGGCATTTACACGGCCAATCTTACTGTCACTATTAGCAGAAACTGCCAGTATTATTGAGTGTGAACGATGGACTGACACCGTTAATCACGGACATCTAGACATTTTGATCTCTGAGCTTCAATCTTAGGGGGTTTTAGGCCCGCCCAGATCTCGCCTCCAAAGTGGTAGGGCCAGGACAAAGAATTTCTACCTGCTATCCCCGTTTGCCGTTGCTGAGGGATTATTGACCCAATAGCGGTCCAGAAGAATAAATTTTCTCAATAGCTGCAAAATTTTATACAATTCTTTTTCAGTCTTCTCGTATAGCGGATCCCACAAATAAAGAGATTCGGACAAATTGTTCAAAAAGTGAACAATATCTGACACATGCTACGTCACGAGATACACATTAATTGACGTCAATTTACTCTGCATTCACGGAAAAGGCACGTGTGGTTGAACTGTAATTATTTGAATTAATATTGCTGCAGTGCTTGGAGTTTAAAAGAAATGTAGGATAAGCAGTACAAGAGCCAGATTACATCATCTAAAGGAAAAAATAATATCCAATAGGTAAAAATAATGTCAGTTACACCAAACCAAAAAATTCTCTTTACCAGAGTATTTTTTAAAAGGCGTTTAATTAAAATTATTAGCGGCAGTAATTTTATTTATAAGTTCTTCTAAGGAGTACGAACTTTTTATTATTGAACAGTTAAAATCCTCATAGTAAATGTTAATAATTATCTGCTTATTGCTTATTCCTGCCCTTAAGATTCAGTATTTTTCTGGTATTTATATCCAAACTACGACACACAATAGGTGAAGTAATAATTTAGAACATCTATTAACTTATTTATTACACTAATCAACTTTCATCCCATTAACGGATCTCTCTAAACAAATGCAGAATCATATTACACCAATATAAAGCCATTATTTTATTCTAATATCCTTTTTTCTGCACAGATGGGTTTCAACCATTTCGATAAATTGGTTGAATCCCTGATAGACCATTTGAGTAAGACGCAAAGCGTCGGCAAGTCTACATTTTTTCTCTTTATTTTATAATGTTTGTCAATTAAAATTAATTTTGTTTTCATTTATATTGTCTCTGGTTCAAAAATAACGGACGCTTTTGTTGTGGGGCGCTCGC